>JAKCPI010002970.1:0-12987 GCA_023213315.1 Euborellia annulipes
GAAGAATCGAGGCATTGAGAATTGACCACGAGTTAAGAACGTTTAAGGTCCGTGAATTTCAGGTTTTCAACGAAGGCCGTCCAAGAAACATGCTAAAATGTAACAAACTTGCCCGCCGAAGGCGAAGCAAAGCTCGCCGGTAGGCCACTGGGGCTTAAAACCATCCTCCTACCCTAACTCTCTTGAAAAATATACCTTAAATAGAATAAATTTATTTATTATATTATTTTTTTTATTTTTCAGATGGCAAACAGTGTAAGAAGAGTCATCGCCAGCCTTCACTTCTCATGAACCTGCTAGCTGCTCCTGTCTTCAGGGCTCAAACTGCGCTTCCAGCACCTGCAGTACAACTAAGGCTTGTATATTTTTATTAGCGGGGCGCAGAGCTAGCTAGATATATTTAGGTTTTTTCAAAATTTCTTTTTCTTTTTGATTCGACTTCAATAACTTATTTTAGATAGATTAAAAAATAAAAATAGGATGTATTAATATTTTCTTTCTCCATTCCAGAATCCCTAATTTAACCATTTTTTTCAGAGCCCCAATTCATCGATTGAAGACATCGTGGGATAACAATGGATGTGTATGTAAGTAGGTTTTCTTGTAAAATTTGCATTCTATTACGAATGCAAATTAAAACAACCACCGTGGGACATCATCTTCATGAGACAAAACAAAGTGTTTAGCTTTTAGGTTTATCAGTCATAGGAAGGATATGTGTATTGGGGTATCTCTTCATCTCTTTCTTTTTTCTTTTTCAGCTTAATTTAAATGTTAAATACACATAATCCTTTAAGTTAGATATACTACATTATATAGAATCTAGGGGGAGATAAAACATTTCTGCGCTCACGCTTTCATTTTTTTGGAGGGGGGGGAGGGGGGGTCTAGGCCTCAGGATCCTCTGAGTATCAAGTGAATGTTTTTCGATTGGGGAATGATGTTCTTATACTGGCATAGGTGTTGTTATTCTTTCCCCATTGTTTCCCAATAGGACGGCAGTGATTGGGGCACTGCAACGTTAGGTGATTAGGATAGGGATTCCCAGAAAAGAATGTCTATTCCCTAATTGAATGATGTTCAGGAGAAAAAAGAGGATTCTCTATTAACGCGTTTTTTTGCAAGAAAGATTATCTAATCTTTCAATCGAAAACCGGTCGTCCACTGGATTCTTGGCCTGAATGTTTTAGTAGAGGGTAGCTTAGAGGCGGAGTGGTGCGCTCGTTGGATAGGATAGGATAGGTGTTGTTTAGCTTTTTTATACATTCCGACCCTCACCATACTCTTACTGAGGCATTCAGGTCCTTGACTCCGGTCTTGTACTTACCGGGATTCGCATCCTAACACCGTTTTTTCTATTTTCATTTCTTCTTCAACTCTACTTGGGTGTGGGCGCGTTTCACCGTTCCGTTATCGATAACTTTTTTGAAATATAGACTTACCTGTCTATCGGGAGTGTTCGTGTTTCGCGATCGTCTCAAGAAAGAAGAGGCTCTCCACTGAAGAGTTAGGTGGCCAACTGAGCCACAGAGGGGATTGGGTGTAGGTTAGATTTTGAAGACAGAAGACTTGGGTTTCTGCGAGTTCTTCCTCAAGGTAACTAATTTTTAATATACAGTATATAAAAGGAATTTGAAAAAAAAAAAAAAAAACAGCTGATTATTAATGAAATATCATTGACAATACTACTAACCAATTATTATATATTTCAATGATATAAAAAGAGGATGCAGCCAATAATAAAAAGCATCTATTTTGTTAACACTCTTTATTTCGGAACGTTTCGGCTATGATCAACAAAGCCATCTTCAGCCCTCCTAGCTAGAAATATATACATACATTCATTAAATAATTGTTTTGTTAATAAATCGTCATAATTGGAGGGCTGAATATGGCTTTGTTGATCATAGCCGAAACGTTCCGAAATAAAGAGTGTTAACAAAATAGATGCTTTTTATTATTGGCTGCATCCTCTTTTTATAAAATTAATCTAATTGTATAACAGCCAGAATTCGATATATATTATATATTTCATTTTTCTATTCTCTCAATATTTTTTTCAAATTCCACTTTTAATAATAATAATAATATTTATTTAATATTTATAATTTTCTCCTTTGTTTCAGATGGGTGGTTGGGAGTGGGGGCTGCACTTCGGCGTTCTTCGAATGCAACCAAGTGAATTCTTCAGTACGTAAATATTTAATTAAATCCATTCAAAATAATTACTCAAAGATATAAGAAAAATATTATTTTCTTTTTTTTTAGTCAAGGGCATCATTATAAAAATTTAGAAATATTATTTCTCATCATTCTTAATGCCGTGGTGGCATGAAAATTTCAAGTTAAAATAAATAGAAAAGCATAACAAGAAAACAGTGGCTTTGATAAATCGGATCTAAAACGTCAACTCAAATAAATAAATATATTTTTATTTTGATAAATAAAATAAAATATCAAATCTTAAGTAGGCCTATTAATTTTTTTTTTTTTAATCACGCTAATTTCTTGATATTAATTTTTAAATTTATTTTTTTTTTTTAGGTGGCACCTCAAAAAGAATAAACAAACAAAATAAGAAAATATTCACTCAATTTTCACTATATCATGTCGCCATATTATTCCCTCTAATAAAGTGAAATAATTAAGAAAAATTATATTCAAATATCAACATCAATGAACTTCTTTAGAAATAAAAATGAATATTTGGATTCTATGAATAGACTCTAACTATTGCTTCGTTCTGCTAAACTTGATAGCAATATAAGAATTGGTCAAATTTATCATTGATCCTCAATATCTTAATGAATCTTTAAAAATCATCTTGCATCAATCAAACTCTACAATCAGCCATAAACATCATGATTTGCCCAAGAACTCTTTTGGAGGATAGGGAGGGCTGTAAGGGGAGATGTGGAGGCCCTTTAAAGAAAAATCAACTTGAGAAACAGGTATGCTTACCTTCGGTAATCGAGAAATGGTTGCCATGGTAACCAAATATAAAAATTTTCCCATACTTATAAATTTTACATCTGAATTCATATGTTCCGTACTATCGGAAACTAAATATATGTCGACACAAAAAATCTGGTGTGACAAGCACAGAACACAACTTTCGATTACGGAAGGTAAGAGAAAGTTGTGTGCTGTGCGCCAGTCACACCAGATTTTTTTTTTTTTTGGAATTTCGGAGGAAATTTGGACCCTCATACCCATGCTACGGCCCTGGGGGTAATAAGTAGGGCTCGGATTTATAGGCACTAAAAATCTTTAAAATAGGCAGGCAACTAAGCACTAATAATTATTAAAATACGCACTTAAAAAGGCATTTATTGTAAAAATAGGCACTTAAAAAGGCACTTAAAAGTTATTATTTAAGAAATAATATAAAAAAATTTAAAAAATTGATGTCTTATTTTTGATAATTTGGTGTTACTGGTCGCATAGCACACAATTTTTTCTTAATTTCGGTAATTCTGTACTTGTTTGCCAGCATATAAATACAAATCAAATTTTTAAGTACTAATTTTTAAAATTTTACATTAAAAATAAATTTTTTTTTGAAAAGTATTTTTTTTTTTAATCTCGGGAAGGGTGGGGAGGGGTAATTACCCCTTTTACCCCCATCCCCTTGAAATATTTTCTTGATAATTCAAAAAAATTTTAAATTTAGACTATGTAGGTATAGCTCGTAAAAAATTGAAATTGGCTATTTGAACTTAAAATAGGCACTAAAAAAGGCATTTATAGATGAAATAGGCACCAAAACCCAGAATCGGCCAAAATAGGCATTATAGGCACTAACAAATGCCTCTTATTTTATTCAGAATTTCATGAAACGTATACATATCATATTGGCCTAAATTTTAAGCCATAAATTAAAAAAAGGCAAATAGGGCGAAATCCGAGCCCTAGTAATAAGCCTTAGTAGTGAAAAGGCTCACAGGTTTAGAAAACATAAGGGGCAAGAAAAGAAAAGTCTTCCTTAATTCGGATTCATTGTCGACTTTCACTTCATTAGAGAATAATGGAAATTCGCAAAGTTTATAAATGAATAAATGGTTAAATAAAAATAAATAAATAAATTTCCTTGACTTTTTACGGCCCACTGAATTGTGAGAAAAAAGATTCATAATTAACATATCCCTTAGACGAGATTTCGACAACCCCTCTCACTGTGGAACTGTTTATGTCCCAGTTTGGCCAAAATTTCAAAAATCGTAAAAAAAATCTATCACTACGTTAACTTTCTTACTAGGTCCTTGTTATTAAAATTGGAGGAATAACTTAAATATTGCTTTAATGAACTTGTCGAGTTTTAAGTATGTTTACGTTCCCCCTCCATGTTGAGTGATCTGATAGGGACGTTATCTGAACATGTTGATAATGCATGTATTAAGCAGTAAAAGATAGAAATCATTGAATTAAAAAGAAAAAAAAATTATATGGACACCCTAATGTGTTATTTTAAAATATTTTTTTTCTCTTTGAAGCGCTCATGCTCATATTCGATAGCACTCTGGGACTACTTCAAATTCGAATATATCTTTTCGCTTTTACTAAACTAACACATTTATTCGAATTTAAAATTTAAAGCCTCGGGTCCGGATGCTCTCGGCAGCCCTGATTGTAGTATATAGCCTTAAAGGCCTCAGATACTGAAGATTCAGAAAATTTATTTTTATATTTTGCTATTTATAGATTTGTCGACACTGTATCAGCATTTCCGCCCATCCAAGAACCTGGTTGAATTTGCTTCTCTTTCAATGTCTCTTCATTCCGGACCATTGATGAGTGAGTAAAAGATTTAGAATATATAAACTAACATCATTTTGAAGTTTTCGGTTTTTGTGTTTAAATTGTATATATTTCTTGGCCTTATACTATATGCCGAAAAATAAGAGATTAAAAAAATTTAATGAATTTAATGAAATTTAATTTTTAATTTAAAAAAAAAATATTTTCTTCATTTTGGAAAAATTTGGGACCTGTTTAGCTAATATATATAATCAACTTGGCCCTGGCGGGCGGCGTCTCGTACACGTTTAGTAAAAAATTTTGAATTTACCTCTCCGACTCCGTCCTCTCTGAATTTCGCCAATCAGAGCGATCCCTGAGGCATCCCTGAGGCCTGATTGGTGTGTTCACACATCGGACACCGATTTAAGGGCTTTATATATTAAGGGCTTTATATATAATATAATAATATATAAGTTACAATTTTTGAAAATTCATCGGATTACATCCATTTGGAGGGATCGTGAATGCCTGACTTAAGAATAGTGCGTACAGTTGTTTGCTCCGACCTTTTATTTCCTCTCTACTTTTTTTGGAGTCCTTTCTGGATCAGAAGTCATGAGATTGAATCAAATAGTGTGAATAATTTAAAAGTTTAACTGCAAAATTTCGAAAGAAATATAAAATGTTTATTATAGTATATTTGGAGGCCTATCTTACAGATTGAAGTCGTAAATTCTGTATTAAAATAATTTACTTATTTTGAGATTTTGTACAGTGGTGTAAATTGTCTCTAACACCATTCCGATTGGCTACCAATCCAATTGAAATAAATAGAGATGGAGTCTCAATGGCCTTGAATGCCGAAAAAGACCTTTTTTTATAAAAAAAAAACATTCACACTTTTTTCTCATTCACACTCACACTCACACACACATGCACACAGTCTTTTCGGCAACTCAGGCCATTTATGACTTTAGACAATAACCGTTGTAATTAATATATATATATTTGGGGTTCGGACATTTCTATTTAAGCCATCTGGTATCCAAATGGCTTAAATAAAATCATCGGACTGCCTGGGTCCGAACCCGCTACGTTTGGTATAGGAGGTAGGCACGCTACCTACTACGCCAAACTCGGGGGCGAAAAAAGACCTTAAATGAAATTTAAAAAAAAGGGCCTATAATAAAATAAAAAGTGGAGATGCACGGCGAAAATTTTTTTCGGGGAGGCAGATTTAATGAAAATATAGGTAATTAATATATAAGGCTTTTTCATTCCACCTTTCTCCTGTCCCCGGGAAGGCTCCCGTCCCTTTATTCTAATTAAATATCAACTAACATCGTATACCGATCGTCGCGGGTTCGGACCCCAGGCAGTCCGATGATTTTATTTAAGTCATTTGGATACCAAATGGCCTAAATAAGAATGCCTGCACCCCAAATAATATATATTCATAACGGTTATCGTCAAAGTCTTAAATGGCCTAAGTTGTCGAAAAGACTGTGTGAATGTGTGGGTGCATGTGAGTGTGAATGAGAAAAATGTGTGAATCTTTAAAAAAAAAAAGAAATTTTAAATATCAACAGCCATTCAATTCAGGAAATTTTATAATATCAGGGGCGTAGCGAGCTTAACTCGCTCCCGGGGCAGAATACCTTTTTAGCGCCCCCCCCCTTTCGAAAACCATATTATATTATAAGCAAAATATACAAAAATATTACACTAAATTTAAAATATATTTTCCAGAAATCAATTATAATAAAAATAAAAATCATCCAGCAATTTTTTGTTTTGAGGACCATTTGGCGCCTCTTTGTGAGTAGCGCCCGGGGCATGATACTCCCCTTGCCCCCACCCCCTCGCTACGCCACTGTATTATATATTAATGAATAATAATTCAGGAGGCTTAAAAAACCTTGGAGGTCAATTCCCGGTACTAACTTACAAGTCCAAAAACCATATGATCACATTTGGTATAATACTTAAATGAGATATATGTGAAGTTTATTGAAAAATCTTTGACCTCCCTTATTTCATTAAGTTAATAGGAAGATTATTTCGTCTTGATTAGGCGCCGCAAGTTCTATGAACACGGACGCACTTTTGTCCCCCCTACTAACTAATTTAAATAAATAAAATAGATAATTGAATTAAATAATAAAAGAAAATATTCAAGTTGAAGGATTGATTTAATATTTATAAGCTTTATTACAGGAGTCGAAACAAAGCGCTGTTTGTTTTATAAAATTACTCATCACAATTACAAATATAGACGAGTGCGTGAATTGCAAAAAGATCAGTAGCGAATAAAGTATGCATTCAAATGGTGTCTCTAAAATACAAGAGTGGCGAATATTTGCGAAGGATCACACTAAGAATTATTTATTATTGTTATTATAAAAATTTTGTTAGAATAAAAATCTTTGTTTGTTTTTTCCTGATTTTCTTCTATAATAATTCAAGTTTATTTAGAAAATAATGGTATTGGATTTTTCTTATTAACAGGTAGCGTATCTCTCTATATATTTGTCACTCCTCTGTCAAAATATTTCTAAAACTCTATGAAATTTTTTTGACATTGTAGATCATCATTCAAGAAATCTTGATTATAATTTCGTCGCAAAAATTGCAGTGGTACTCGGACTAAGTGCGGTTATCTAAAAACGGACCGCGGTTCCCAAGCTTTTTTGTCCTAGGACGGACTGACATATCTTTTACCTGGAAATTTTTTTTCGCGCCCCACTACTACATAACGATAACCAATGTTTTTCATATGCCTTTTGGAACAATAGCTACTACTGGGCATGTAAGCCTATTACCTTATTTCAATATAGGCCTACATACAGCCTGTATATTCTTAATTTAATTGTCCAAATTTTCCCTTCGGCGCCCGCCGAAATTGCTCCCGCGACCCATCGTTTGGAGACCACTTGTATAGGACTCTATATTTTACATTTATTTTCAATATTATTAATAGTTGCGTTATCGCAATAAGATAAGGAAGGCAGCTGGTGGTGTTATAAAGCAACGACTACTTATGGTAAATCTGCTTATCGACATTTCGGATGCTCATCACTCCTTTCATCAGGACACAATTTTTTTTTTGGAATGGGTGATGGTCCGAAATATAATAGTGAGAGGAAGAAAATAAAAACAAAGGAGAAGCATAAAGGGGAAATAAGGGGACTGAGAAGATGTGTTGAGGTTAGACTTGAAAGTCTGAAGATTGAGGTTTGGGGAAGATAGACGAGGGAGTTGTTAATCACGGGAGGTATGGGGACAAAGGAAGGAAGTGTTTCAAGCGTATCTTTAAATAAAATAATATTCTATTATTTTTGAAGTTGTTTTTCTGGCTGTAAAGTGAACTCAATTTTGATCAAAATTCAGTTGTCATGTGTTTTGGATATTAGCAACTCATACCTCTCAAAACATTTGCTCAACTAGAGAATATATAGACATAGATAAAACAAACATAATTTGATACATTTTCTCATAATGGGCGCTACTCTGATTACTTCATTCGTTTTATAACCTAATAAGACATTCCAATCAATATTTAAGTATTCGATCTTTTTATTGTAATAATTTTTTACTTTTTTAAATTACCAGACGTAATAAAAGTACTGACGAATATTGGAAGCTTCGAAAAATATAAAGAAATAAAATAATCATGTTGGGGTGCAACACTATTGATTATGAAAAATAAAATACAATTTTAATTTATAAATATTACAATTAAAAAAAGAGAGTTAATTTTATAGTAATCCAAAAATAAATTATTCGCTTAGAAAAAAATTGGATATTGGCCCCTTTAAGACTACGCCCTCACATTACTATTTTATTTTTTCTTCATATTTTCGATAACAGATTTCAATATTTGTCACTACTTTTGTTACACCCTATATAAGAGAAATAATAACTTGCACCAAGTGATTTTATGTTTCATAATACATGTATTTTATAAACATTCTATTAATTAATTATAAATTGAAAATTTTGCAATTCATGTTTTAATAGAAATACTTTGTAATTTTCTGACAAATCTCGGAGCTTGATGGATGCTAACTAACTAAAAATTAATAATCGTTTCAATTTAGGATCTTATCACGATAAGATATGATGCCTTGGAAAAGCTCTAACTCCTAATTTTTTTTGCATGAGTCAAGCCAATGAATCCACATAACATCTATCTAATCAATAAAGCAGTCATTATTTCTCTATCTGCCGTAAGATTTCAAATTATTCTTGATTTATTTTATTATAAAATATGTAATTATAAATTTCATAATAGATTGATAAAAATTTTAAATATTTCACTTTGTGATATGAAAAATATTCTATTATATTAATGATATTACGTTATGATTGGTTTTTAGCATCAGAAGCAAGGGAAGCCCAGCTCCTTGGGAATTCACGGTCAGAGGGCAACAAAACAAAACAAAAAAAAAAAAAAAAAAAAATCCCATTTTTTAATGCACTGTCTACTTCAGGAGTAATACAGTATTTATATTACTTCAGAAAATGACACATTGAGTATTGAAATAAATTCTAAAGTGTTACTAATACATTGAAACATACCAAGTATAATAAAAGTATAATAAAACCTTATGTTTTAACTTAATTTACTTAATTACACTCTGTATATTGGATAACCTGTTGGATGTGCTGTTGATTTATACAAAAGGGAGGGAGCAAGAGCATCCAAAAAATTAAAGCCTCCGATTTTCAACAATTACTGAGACGTTTCAGGAAAACTGTATTCTCCCATCATCAGACTTTAAAATTGTATACTATATATGTCCCAGAGTTGTTATATGCAGTGGCGTCATTTCAACTTTTTCTTGGGGGGGGGGGCAAATTTTTTCTTGGGGGGGCAAACGCCCCCCCCTGCCCCCCCAAATGACGCCTATGGTTATATGGGCACAATACATTATTCATTATGTATTATATTTAAGGGTGAGTTATTTATTGGACTTAATCAGTGATCTATTGATCCAGGCACAATTATTTATATCATTTGGAATCCAAATGACTTGATTAAATTTTCTTGTAAATTATTAAATTGGTACTGGCGACCGTAGGCACTAGTTGAAACATATTCAGTGTATAATTTATATTTCCTATATTTTCTTGTTAATATTTCTATATCTTATTATTTTCTTTTAATGTAGATCGGGTCCCCTTCCCGTCAATTCACACTTGTAGTTCTACATAGCCTATATTAATCCTATATCTCCATTTTATAAATTTTATAAAAAGATGGAAAGTGCAAGCTGCAGTAAAAAATATAAAATTAACTTTATTTTTTTAAAAGTGCAACGTTTCGAGTACTAGCCGCTTCATCTTCAGCTTATCATTGGTATGATCCTGAAAAAAATTTTTAAGAAAATCCTTTCTTGGAGACTTTTATACTAATCTGTCTTCTTTCTCTTATCCTTAATCTCAGGTTGGTGATATAATTTTTAGATGATAAGTTGTGTCAAGTTTTTATTTTTTATTTGCTTTTAGGTCTATCTTATTCCTAAAGGTTTAGGTAGTAATTGTTTCTTCATGCCTTATTTACATATAATTTTCCTTCTATATATACACCCCTTATCCAAAGCGTTTGTCTCCTGCAAGATAAAGCTATGTTCTCACCAATAAAGATGTTTTTGGTTTTTAAGATTAACTAAAATAAAAGTTGATATTAAATTTAAAAAAAAATGACGTTGGAGTCAAATTCTCGGGGATAGCAGCCAGGCGAAATAAAAATAAAATACTTTTTGGATTTTGATGCCAACGTTTCGTGTACTAGTCCCATGGGTGCATCTTCAGCTTATATTAAAATTGAATTTCTAAAGAAAAGGATAAGAACATTTTTTCTGAGATATTTATTACATATGGAAAAAATTATATTTTTGTAGATACTAAAATAATTTTTGTCAACGTCCTCTTTCTGTAAACGTCCCAATTTAAATATCAAATAATAAATACTTAATAGTATTTGTTTTATTTTATTTTAGACTAAAATGTTCGTTTCGTAGGTTTCCAAACTGGTTTAGAAACTAGTTTACGGTGTATTCTAATGTTTTAAATAGTATGAACTTGGAAGACCTCGACCTAGAGAGGCCTAGAGGCATTGTCTATAAAAAATTAATTTAAATTTCCATTTAACCATGTTTTTTGAGTATATTTCTTTAATGGTGGATCAAGGGACTCATGGCTCCCGAAGGTCTCCAGGCTATCGGATCCCAATTGTTAAAGGGAGGAACGATTCTTTAAAAAAGTTTTATTTGAAATTATATTTTTTTTTTAAACTTTTTTATTATCCTATTAATCAAAGAAATGAGAGATTTTTGAGTTTACTTTTCATTCGAAAATTTTTAATTTCAAATGATGATATACCCTAAATATAAGAAATATAAATCATAGAGCAGTGGCGGATTAATGCAATTTTGTCGGGGGGGGCGGTTTTTTTTTATTTAAGGACTTTGTCAGCATCTCTGGCCATTTAGACTCCTTTTCTATTTATTTAAATTGATTGGTAACAAATTCAATTGAAATTAAAGAGCGGAAATCATAATTTCTTTAGATTACTAGTTTTTATAACTTTATGAATTTCTTCTCGGGGAGGGGGGGGGGCGATCGCCCTCCCCCTTTAATCCGCCTCATAGAGTTAGCATTAGGCTTACATATTTTTAATAGAAACTAAGAAAAAATGTTTTCCCTATTATTAAGGAGATGTATTAATATTATTCACCAAAATTATTTTATGAATGTGGAATACTCTTATGTCGAAATAACTATTCTGATTAAAATTTTTTCTTTTACTAATTTCCTATTCATATCTTAATGACTTCCTGATAAATAGCAAAATTATCTATTTAATTTGATTCTCTATATATAATAGTATGGAATATGAAATTCTTTTAGTTATTGAGATTTTCTCGATTATGAATTTAAATAATTTTTCTTCAAAAATAAGTTAATTATAAAAAAATATTTTCTAGTAGACTAGCTTGAATTTTAATTTTAATTTTTTTTTTTTTTTTTAGCGTTTTGGAGGAGAATAAAATCTTAAGATTGGGTAAAATTGCGCCCCCTGCCCAACGCTTCGTCTCCAGGGGGCCCAATTTTGCCCAATCTTAAGCACAAACAGATCGAGCAAATTTTCTATCTTAAATAAATTATTTTTAATATTTAACCATCTACAGGACAAATAAATTTTTTGAAAAAAAAAAATCATACTGACTTGGGATATTTCTTTCATCACAAAAATCAATCCAATAAAAAGAAAAAGAAAATACAAATCAATCACAAATATTTTATAAAAGTAGTTATGATACACACATTCAAAACTATATCAGGAAAGTACAAAGAATTTCGTCTAGAAAACTATTCGATTTTCAAACAATGTATATTATTAAAAATATAATATATTTAAAAGAAAATTTATTCTTATGTTGTAAAATGAATTCATCTAATTAAAGAGAATCGAGATCGAGAGAAAAAAGAAACCCATTTATAATTTTTTTTTTTTTTTATCAGAAACTCATTGAAAGACAAGCATTCGCTTTCTAACATTAAATTACTTACAAATATGAGAATTTCAATTAAGAATTTGAAAATGTGTTATTCATATTTAAAGAAAAACAACGTTTCGATTCTAATGGAGTTTATTATACAAAAAATACAGTAGTTATAATCCTAAAAAAATTTGTTCTTGTGTATATAAATTTATTTTTTTAAACATAATCGTGTTTCTTTTCAACTTATACGGATCACGATTTTTAATATTATTTAATTGAGGGTGTTGTAAGGAATGTAAAGAATAAAAATTTATTTTGCCCTAAGAAATTAAATTTACTAAAACATTAAATTTACTGTAAAATCAGAATAACAATTTCGATATAAGCAAAAACATCTTTAGTAGTAACTTATTTATTTGCTATTCCTATTCTTAGATAAGACCAAACAATTTGATGTCTTTTGAAACTAAAAAAATCGGTTGGATCTGAATATTGAAATCTACCCTCATTTTTGATAGAGAAATTTCAAGAAATTAAAAAAAAAAAAAATTATAAACCGATCATTGAAAAAACAAATTAATTACATTTTTAATCTTTAGTTTTGTTTTTAAGCATCTCATATCATATATTGATTATTGAAATATTGATATGAAAAAATAACACATTTTTCAAGTAGATTCTCATTATTTAGATTTATTAATGGTTTACTATTCTATTTAAATATTAGAATGCGAGT
>JAKCPI010002971.1:0-11958 GCA_023213315.1 Euborellia annulipes
GCAAAGCTCGCCGGTAGGCCACTGGGAGGCTTAAAACCATCCTCCTACCCTAACTCTCTTGAAAAATATACCTTAAATAGAATAAATTTATTTATTACTAGACGCAAAGCCCCGCCTTCGGCAGGGCTTTCCATCTAGCCAGGGGCTGCGCCCCCTGGACCCCCCTTTCTCGCCTACTTATATACATACCGGTACATACATTTTCCCTTTTCATTTTTATATGTAGAGATTATTTTAGCGGTTAATTATTCATGAACTTAAGATTTTTGTGAATCATATCCTTTCCGGGACTCTCCCGGTACACAGACAAAAAATTTACGCCGATATTTTAGAATTCAAAATGTAAATAAATAAAAAATCGTAAACATGGGTAAATATTTATATTTTGTTACCATGGCGCTATCCCTGAGGCCTGATTGGTTGTTTCACACATCGGACACGGTCTTAGGCAATTATAATATACAGTATGATATTATTTTTTATTTTTCAGATGGCAAACAGTGTAAGAAGAGTCATCGCCAGCCTTCACTTCTCATGAACCTGCTAGCTGCTCCTGTCTTCAGGGCTCAAACTGCGCTTCCAGCACCTGCAGTACAACTAAGGCTTGTATATTTTTTATTAGCGGGGCGCAGAGCTAGCTAGATATATTTAGGTTTTTTCAAAATTTCTTTTTCTTTTTGATTCGACTTCAATAACTTATTTTAGATAGATTAAAAAATAAAAATAGGATGTATTAATATTTTCTTTCTCCATTCCAGAATCCCTAATTTAACCATTTTTTTCAGAGCCCCCAATTCATCGATTGAAGACATCGTGGGATAACAATGGATGTGTATGTAAGTAGGTTTTCTTGTAAAATTTGCATTCTATTACGAATGCAAATTAAAACAACCACCGTGGGACATCATCTTCATGAGACAAAACAAAGTGTTTAGCTTTTAGGTTTATCAGTCATAGGAAGGATATGTGTATTGGGGTATCTCTTCATCTCTTTCTTTTTTCTTTTTCAGCTTAATTTAAATGTTAAATACACATAATCCTTTAAGTTAGATATACTACATTATATAGAATCTAGGGGGAGATAAAACATTTCTGCGCTCACGCTTTCATTTTTTGGAGGGGGGAGGGGGGTCTAGGCCTCAGGATCCTCTGAGTATCAAGTGAATGTTTTTCGATTGGGGAATGATGTTCTTATACTGGCATAGGTGTTGTTATTCTTTCCCCATTGTTTCCCAATAGGACGGCAGTGATTGGGGCACTGCAACGTTAGGTGATTAGGATAGGGATTCCCAGAAAAGAATGTCTATTCCCTAATTGAATGATGTTCAGGAGAAAAAAGAGGATTCTCTATTAACGCGTTTTTTGCAAGAAAGATTATCTGAATCTTTCAATCGAAAGCCGGTCGTCCACTGGATTCTTGGCCTGAATGTTTTAGTAGAGGGTAGCTTAGAGGCGGAGTGGTGCGCTCGTTGGATAGGATAGGATAGGTGTTGTTTAGCTTTTTTATACATTCCGACCCTCACCATACTCTTACTGAGGCATTCAGGTCCTTGACTCCGGTCTTGTACTTACCGGGATTCGCATCCTAACACCGTTTTTTCTATTTTCATTTCTTCTTCAACTCTACTTGGGTGTGGGCGCGTTTCACCGTTCCGTTATCGATAACTTTTTTGAAATATAGACTTACCTGTCTATCGGGAGTGTTCGTGTTTCGCGATCGTCTCAAGAAAGAAGAGGCTCTCCACTGAAGAGTTAGGTGGCCAACTGAGCCACAGAGGGGATTGGGTGTAGGTTAGATTTTGAAGACAGAAGACTTGGGTTTCTGCGAGTTCTTCCTCAAGGTAACTAATTTTTTAATATACAGTATATAAAAGGAATTTGAAAAAAAAAAAAAAACAGCTGATTATTAATGAAATATCATTGACAATACTACTAACCAATTATTATATATTTCAATGATATAAAAAGAGGATGCAGCCAATAATAAATATGGGGATTGACTTCCCCGAGACTTTCTCGTATATTCTTTTGGATTACGTCTGGGTGTGTGTGTGAACACGATTGCTTAAAAACCAAAGCAGCTAGATCGATGAAATTTGGTATATGCTCCTTACACTAAAATTGTAGATTTCTATCAACTTTTGGAGTAAATACGTCACTTGGAAGTAGTACTTTACTTAAAAAGTTTTTTCAAAAATTTTGAAATTTTCAATTTCTTTGTTATATTATGATAAAATACTCTATTTTAAAAAGTTTTTTATTCTTTGACATTTTTTCGAAAACTGAATAGTTTTTGAAATAATCACAGATGAAATAGAAAATATTCGTTAATTTTGATAAAAAATCAAAACAAAATCATGCAGGTGTCATTAAAAAAAGGGTAAATATAAACAAATTCATTTGTTTCACAAATTCATTTGTTTATATTTACCCTTTTTTTAATGACACCTGTATGATTTTGTTTTGATTTTTTTAAAATTAACGAATATTTTCTATTTCATCTGTGATTATTTCAAAAACTATTCATTTAAAAAATCAAAAACTTTTAAAAATAGAAGTATTTTATCATAATATCACAAAAAAATTGAAAATTTCAAAATTTTGAAAAAACTTTTTAAAAGTAAATTACCAAGTGACTATTTACTCCAAAAGTTGATAGATGTACAATTTTGGGGAAGATACAATTACATCGATCTAGCTGCTTTGGTTTTTTAGCAATCGTGTTTACACACACACACACACACACACACACACACACACACAGACATAATGCCAAAAATGGTTTTTTTGGACTCAGGGAGGTCTAAAACGTGGAGAAACATCAAAATCTCGAAGTCGAATTTTTTTACGATTACATAACTTTCTCTATACGAGAAAGTAAAAAGCATCTATTTTGTTAACACTCTTTATTTCGGAACGTTTCGGCTATGATCAACAAAGCCATCTTCAGCCCTCCTAGCTAGAAATATATACATACATTCATTAAATAATTGTTTTGTTAATAAATCGTCATAATTGGAGGGCTGAATATGGCTTTGTTGATCATAGCCGAAACGTTCCGAAATAAAGAGTGTTAACAAAATAGATGCTTTTTATTATTGGCTGCATCCTCTTTTTATAAAATTAATCTAATTGTATAACAGCCAGAATTCGATATATATTATATATTTCATTTTTCTATTCTCTCAATATTTTTTTCAAATTCCACTTTTAATAATAATAATAATATTTATTTAATATTTATAATTTTCTCCTTTGTTTCAGATGGGTGGTTGGGAGTGGGGGCTGCACTTCGGCGTTCTTCGAATGCAACCAAGTGAATTCTTCAGTACGTAAATATTTAATTAAATCCATTCAAAATAATTACTCAAAGATATAAGAAAAATATTATTTTCTTTTTTTTAGTCAAGGGCATCATTATAAAAATTTAGAAATATTATTTCTCATCATTCTTAATGCCGTGGTGGCATGAAAATTTCAAGTTAAAATAAATAGAAAAGCATAACAAGAAAACAGTGGCTTTGATAAATCGGATCTAAAACGTCAACTCAAATAAATAAATATATTTTTATTTTGATAAATAAAATAAAATATCAAATCTTAAGTAGGCCTATTAATTTTTTTTTTTTTTTAATCACGCTAATTTCTTGATATTAATTTTTTAAATTTATTTTTAAAGTGAAACTTTTATTATATCGGTGCGAATTTTTTGGTTCTTCTATCAGCATGTCGCTTTGTAACGAGGTGACGTAAAAGCCATGACGTTATAAGCCATGACGTCACAATCCGTGACGACAAAAATAAGAAAGTTGAAATTTAATATATATAACGAATTATAAAAAAATTATTGTGAGATTTAATAATTCAATTTTTAATTGATAAAATATAATTTTTTAAATAATTTAAAATATTCAAATCTTCAATCTATATATACTGTATATATATAATCCAGGGGGGCGAAGCCTTCCTGGCTAGACGTGCCGCCCGCCGAAGGCGGCGCGGCGCGATAATTACTAAATAAATATTGTTCACAGTTTTTAATATGCCACTATTGATTTCCCATTTTCCAATTATTAAGTTAAGATTAAAAACGCGATTTTAATACCCTTAATTGAATAATTTTCTGAAAATTTTCAGTTAAACGCCTACGATCCAAAAAAGTTTCACTTGCATCGTGGTTTCATAAAACCACACAATGATTTTTTTTTTTTAGGTGGCACCTCAAAAAGAATAAACAAACAAAATAAGAAAATATTCACTCAATTTTCACTATATCATGTCGCCATATTATTCCCTCTAATAAAGTGAAATAATTAAGAAAAATTATATTCAAATATCAACATCAATGAACTTCTTTAGAAATAAAAATGAATATTGGGATTCTATGAATAGACTCTAACTATTGCTTCGTTCTGCTAAACTTGATAGCAATATAAGAATTGGTCAAATTTATCATTGATCCTCAATATCTTAATGAATCTTTAAAAATCATCTTGCATCAATCAAACTCTACAATCAGCCATAAACATCATGATTTGCCCAAGAACTCTTTTGGAGGATAGGGAGGGCTGTAAGGGGGAGATGTGGAGGCCCTTTAAAGAAAAATCAACTTGAGAAACAGGTATGCTTACCTTCGGTAATCGAGAAATGGTTGCCATGGTAACCAAATATAAAAATTTTCCCATACTTATAAATTTTACATCTGAATTCATATGTTCCGTACTATCGGAAACTAAATATATGTCGACACAAAAAATCTGGTGTGACAAGCACAGAACACAACTTTCGATTACGGAAGGTAAGAGAAAGTTGCGTGCTGTGCGCCAGTCACACCAGATTTTTTTGGAATTTCGGAGGGAAATTTGGACCCCCATACCCATGCTACGGCCCTGGGGGTAATAAGTAGGGCTCGGATTTATAGGCACTAAAAATCTTTAAAATAGGCAGGCAACTAAGCACTAATAATTATTAAAATACGCACTTAAAAAGGCATTTATTGTAAAAATAGGCACTTAAAAAGGCACTTAAAAGTTATTATTTAAGAAATAATATAAAAAAATTTAAAAAATTGATGTCTTATTTTTGATAATTTGGTGTTACTGGTCGCATAGCACACAATTTTTTCTTAATTTCGGTAATTCTGTACTTGTTTGCCAGCATATAAATACAAATCAAATTTTTAAGTACTAATTTTTAAAATTTTACATTAAAAATAAATTTTTTTTGAAAAGTATTTTTTTTTTTAATCTCGGGAAGGGTGGGGAGGGTAATTACCCCTTTTACCCCCATCCCCTTGAAATATTTTCTTGATAATTCAAAAAAATTTTAAATTTAGACTATGTATAGCTCGTAAAAAATTGAAATTGGCTATTTGAACTTAAAATAGGCACTAAAAAAGGCATTTATAGATGAAATAGGCACCAAAACCCAGAATCGGCCAAAATAGGCATTATAGGCACTAACAAATGCCTCTTATTTTATTCAGAATTTCATGAAACGTATATATATATCATATTGGCCTAAATTTTAAGCCATAAATTAAAAAAAGGCAAATAGGGCGAAATCCGAGCCCTAGTAATAAGCCTTAGTAGTGAAAAGGCTCACAGGTTTAGAAAACATAAGGGGCAAGAAAAGAAAAGTCTTCCTTAATTCGGATTCATTGTCGACTTTCACTTCATTAGAGAATAATGGAAATTCGCAAAGTTTATAAATGAATAAATGGTTAAATAAAAATAAATAAATAAATTTCCTTGACTTTTTACGGCCCACTGAATTGTGAGAAAAAAGATTCATAATTAACATATCCCTTAGACGAGATTTCGACAACCCCCTCTCACTGTGGAACTGTTTATGTCCCAGTTTGGCCAAAATTTCAAAAATCGTAAAAAAATCTATCACTACGTTAACTTTCTTACTAGGTCCTTGTTATTAAAATTGGAGGAATAACTTAAATATTGCTTTAATGAACTTGTCGAGTTTTAAGTATGTTTACGTTCCCCCTCCATGTTGAGTGATCTGATAGGGACGTTATCTGAACATGTTGATAATGCATGTATTAAGCAGTAAAAGATAGAAATCATTGAATTAAAAAGAAAAAATCTGGTGTGACTGGCGCACAGCACACAACTTTCTCTTACCTTCGGTAATCGAAAGTTGTGTTCTGTGCTTGTCACACCAGATTTTTTGTGTCGAAATATATTTAGTTTCCGCCAATATATTAGAAATTTAAGATGTCAAAATTATAAACATGGGAAAATATTTATATTTTGTTACCATGGCAACCATTTCTCCTATCTTCCCTATGAAATACAAGAGTAAAGTGTGCTTCAAACAATTTTGAGGGCAAAACGAGAATATACATTTGAAAGAGCATCTAAAAAATAATTGATTTTTGGAATTTTAATCAAAATCGTTAGAGCGAATTTTGAGAAAATCGAAAAAAACTGAAAAAGTACATCAGTAAAGTACTAGTACTCTTTGGCCGATTTTGATTAAAAGCTTATTTTTCCGGTCCCGGGTGGTATTTAACTTAAATATAAAATTTCATCCTCCTAGCTCAATTCCTTCATGCTTAAAATTGAACACACACACACACACACCCACCCACACACACACACACACACACACACAGACAGACCATGTCGCGAAAACCACTTTTTTGGATTCAGGGGACCTCAAAACGTGAAGATCCATCAAAATCTCGACATCGAATTTTTGACATGAATCCAATACTTTCTCTCTATATATATATTACATATATACATAGGTAAGAGAAAGTAAAAAAATTATATGGACACCCTAATGTGTTATTTTAAAATATTTTTTTCTCTTTGAAGCGCTCATGCTCATATTCGATAGCACTCTGGGACTACTTCAAATTCGAATATATCTTTTCGCTTTTACTAAACTAACACATTTATTCGAATTTAAAATTTAAAGCCTCGGGTCCGGATGCTCTCGGCAGCCCTGATTGTAGTATATAGCCTTAAAGGCCTCAGATACTGAAGATTCAGAAAATTTATTTTTTTCAATGTCTCTTCATTCCGGACCATTGATGAGTGAGTAAAAGATTTAGAATATATAAACTAACATCATTTTGAAGTTTTCGGTTTTTGTGTTTAAATTGTATATATTTCTTGGCCTTATACTATATGCCGAAAAATAAGAGATTAAAAAAAATTTAATGAATTTAATGAAATTTAATTTTTAATTTAAAAAAAAAAATATTTTCTTCATTTTGGAAAAATTTGGGACCTGTTTAGCTAATATATATAATCAACTTGGCCCTGGCGGGCGGCGTCTCGTACACGTTTAGTAAAAAATTTTGAATTTACCTCTCCGACTCCGTCCTCTCTGAATTTCGCCAATCAGAGCTATCCCTGAGGCATCCCTGAGGCCTGATTGGTGTGTTCACACATCGGACACCGATTTAAGGGCTTTATATATAATATAATATAATAATATATAAGTTACAATTTTTGAAAATTCATCGGATTACATCCATTTGGAGGGATCGTGAATGCCTGACTTAAGAATAGTGCGTACAGTTGTTTGCTCCGACCTTTTATTTCCTCTCTACTTTTTTTGGAGTCCTTTCTGGATCAGAAGTCATGAGATTGAATCAAATAGTGTGAATAATTTAAAAGTTTAACTGCAAAATTTCGAAAGAAATATAAAATGTTTATTATAGTATATTTGGAGGCCTATCTTACAGATTGAAGTCGTAAATTCTGTATTAAAATAATTTACTTATTTTGAGATTTTGTACAGTGGTGTAAATTGTCTCTAACACCATTCCGATTGGCTACCAATCCAATTGAAATAAATAGAGATGGAGTCTCAATGGCCTTGAATGCCGAAAAAGACCTTTTTTTATAAAAAAAAAACATTCACACTTTTTTCTCATTCACACTCACACTCACACACACATGCACACAGTCTTTTCGGCAACTCAGGCCATTTATGACTTTAGACAATAACCGTTGTAATTAATATATATATATATTTGGGGTTCGGACATTTCTATTTAAGCCATCTGGTATCCAAATGGCTTAAATAAAATCATCGGACTGCCTGGGTCCGAACCCGCTACGTTTGGTATAGGAGGTAGGCACGCTACCTACTACGCCAAACTCGGGGGCGAAAAAGACCTTAAATGAAATTTAAAAAAAAGGGCCTATAATAAAATAAAAAGTGGAGATGCACGGCGAAAATTTTTTTCGGGGAGGCAGATTTAATGAAAATATAGGTAATTAATATATAAGGCTTTTTCATTCCACCTTTCTCCTGTCCCCGGGAAGGCTCCCGTCCCTTTATTCTAATTAAATATCAACTAACATCGTATACCGATCGTCGCGGGTTCGGACCCCAGGCAGTCCGATGATTTTATTTAAGTCATTTGGATACCAAATGGCCTAAATAAGAATGCCTGCACCCCAAATAATATATATTCATAACGGTTATCGTCAAAGTCTTAAATGGCCTAAGTTGTCGAAAAGACTGTGTGAATGTGTGGGTGCATGTGAGTGTGAATGAGAAAAATGTGTGAATCTTTAAAAAAAAAAAGAAATTTTAAATATCAACAGCCATTCAATTCAGGAAATTTTATAATATCAGGGGCGTAGCGAGCTTAACTCGCTCCCGGGGCAGAATACCTTTTAGCGCCCCCCCCCCCCTTTCGAAAACCATATTATATTATAAGCAAAATATACAAAAATATTACACTAAATTTAAAATATATTTTCCAGAAATCAATTATAATAAAAATAAAAATCATCCAGCAATTTTTTGTTTTGAGGACCATTTGGCGCCTCTTTGTGAGTAGCGCCCGGGGCATGATACTCCCCTTGCCCCCACCCCCCTCGCTACGCCACTGTATTATATATTAATGAATAATATTTCAGGAGGCTTAAAAAACCTTGGAGGTCAATTCCCGGTACTAACTTACAAGTCTAAAAACCTTATGATCACATTTGGTATAATACTTAAATGAGATATATGTGAAGTTCATTGAAAAATCTTTGACCTCCCTTATTTCATTAAGTTAATAGGAAGATTATTTCGTCTTGATTAGGCGCCGCAAGTTCTATGAACACGGACGCACTATTGTCCCCCCCTACTAACTAATTTAAATAAATAAAATAGATAATTGATTTAAATAATAAAAGAAAATATTCAAGTTGAAGGATTGATTTAATATTTATAAGCTTTATTACAGGAGTCGAAACAAAGCGCTGTTTGTTTTATAAAATTACTCATCACAATTACAAATATAGACGAGTGCGTGAATTGCAAAAAGATCAGTAGCGAATAAAGTATGCATTCAAATGGTGTCTCTAAAATACAAGAGTGGCGAATATTTGCGAAGGATCACACTAAGAATTATTTATTATTGTTATTATAAAAATTTTGTTAGAATAAAAATCTTTGTTTGTTTTTTCCTGATTTTCTTCTATAATAATTCAAGTTTATTTAGAAAATAATGGTATTGGATTTTTCTTATTAACAGGTAGCGTATCTCTCTATATATTTGTCACTCCTCTGTCAAAATATTTCTAAAACTCTATGAAATTTTTTTGACATTGTAGATCATCATTCAAGAAATCTTGATTATAATTTCGTCGCAAAAATTGCAGTGGTACTCGGACTAAGTGCGGTTATCTAAAAACGGACCGCGGTTCCCAAGCTTTTTTGTCCTAGGACGGACTGACATATCTTTTACCTGGAAATTTTTTTTTTCGCGCCCCACTACTACATAACGATAACCAATGTTTTTCATATGCCTTTTGGAACAATAGCTACTACTGGGCATGTAAGCCTATTACCTTATTTCAATATAGGCCTACATACAGCCTGTATATTCTTAATTTAATTGTCCAAATTCGGCGCCCGCCGAAATTGCTCCCGCGACCCATCGTTTGGAGACCACTTGTATAGGACTCTATATTTTACATTTATTTTCAATATTATTAATAGTTGCGTTATCGCAATAAGATAAGGAAGGCAGCTGGTGGTGTTATAAAGCAACGACTACTTATGGTAAATCTGCTTATCGACATTTCGGATGCTCATCACTCCTTTCATCAGGACACAATTGTTTCAAGCGTATCTTTAAATAAAATAATATTCTATTATTTTTGAAGTTGTTTTTCTGGCTGTAAAGTGAACTCAATTTTGATCAAAATTCAGTTGTCATGTGTTTTGGATATTAGCAACTCATACCTCTCAAAACATTTGCTCAACTAGAGAATATATAGACATAGATAAAACAAACATAATTTGATACATTTTCTCATAATGGGCGCTACTCTGATTACTTCATTCGTTTTATAACCTAATAAGACATTCCAATCAATATTTAAGTATTCGATCTTTTTTATTGTAATAATTTTTTACTTTTTTAAATTACCGGACGTAATAAAAGTACTGACGAATATTGGAAGCTTCGAAAAATATAAAGAAATAAAATAATCATGTTGGGGTGCAACACTATTGATTATGAAAAATAAAATACAATTTTAATTTATAAATATTACAATTAAAAAAAAGAGAGTTAATTTTATAGAAATCCAAAAATAAATTATTCGCTTAGAAAAAAATTGGATATTGGCCCCTTTAAGACTACGCCCTCACATTACTATTTTATTTTTTCTTCATATTTTCGATAACAGATTTCAATATTTGTCACTACTTTTGTTACACCCTATATAAGAGAAATAATAACTTGCACCAAGTGATTTTATGTTTCATAATACATGTATTTTATAAACATTCTATTAATTAATTATAAATTGAAAATTTTGCAATTCATGTTTTAATAGAAATACTTTGTAATTTTCTGACAAATCTCGGAGCTTGATGGATGCTAACTAACTAAAAATTAATAATCGTTTCAATTTAGGATCTTATCACGATAAGATATGATGCCTTGGAAAAGCTCTAACTCCTAATTTTTTTTGCATGAGTCAAGCCAATGAATCCACATAACATCTATCTAATCAATAAAGCAGTCATTATTTCTCTATCTACCGTAAGATTTCAAATTATTCTTGATTTATTTTATTATAAAATATGTAATTATAAATTTCATAATAGATTGATAAAAATTTTAAATATTTCACTTTGTGATATGAAAAATATTCTATTATATTAATGATATTACGTTATGATTGGTTTTTAGCATCAGAAGCAAGGGAAGCCCAGCTCCTTGGGAATTCACGGTCAGAGGGCAACAAAACAAAACAAAAAAAAAAAAAAAAAATCCCATTTTTTAATGCACTGTCTACTTCAGGAGTAATACAGTATTTATATTACTTCAGAAAATGACACATTGAGTATTGAAATAAATTCTAAAGTGTTACTAATACATTGAAACATACCAAGTATAATAAAAGTATAATAAAACCTTATGTTTTAACTTAATTTACTTAATTACACTCTGTATATTGGATAACCTGTTGGATGTGCTGTTGATTTATACAAAAGGGAGGGAGCAAGAGCATCCAAAAAATTAAAGCCTCCGATTTTCAACAATTACTGAGACGTTTCAGGAAAACTTTATTCTCCCATCATCAGACTTTAAAATTGTATACTATATATGTCCCAGAGTTGTTATATGCAGTGGCGTCATTTCAACTTTTTCTTGGGGGGGGGGGGCAAATTTTTTCGGGTGGGGGGCAAACGCTAATATTTCTATATCTTATTATTTTCTTTTAATGTAGATCGGGTCCCCTTCCCATCAATTCACACTTGTAGTTCTACATAGCCTATATTAATCCTATATCTCCATTTTATAAATTTTATAAAAAAAGATGGAAAGTGCAAGGCGAAATAAAAAAAAACTTTATATTTTGATGCCAACGTTTCGAGTACTAGTCGCATTCATCTTCAGCTTATATTAAAAGAATTTCTAAAAAAGGATAAGAAAATTTTTTCTGAGATTTTATTAATAAAAAATCT
>JAKCPI010002972.1:0-65088 GCA_023213315.1 Euborellia annulipes
GAATGATCCAGCTCTGTGCCCCGTCATTTTGCCAGTATTGATCCATATTTTTGATAAGGCTCTCCAGAGGGTTATTTTCCTGGGGATTTGGAAAACTTCGGTAATTCGCCCCTTGCCCAAGGTCTCTAATCCCACTGAGTGTGCTCATTATCGGCCCATCTCCCTTCTGTGCAGTATGTCCGAGATCTTGGAAAGAATCGCCCACCATTGTTTGATAGATTATCTGGAGCAGTCAGAGATGCTGGATACAAGACAGTCCGGTTATAGGAGGGTAGAAAAAACTCAGTCTGCTCTTCTTAGGGTGAGCGACGATATAAGGCTTGCAATAGACCGTAGCCAGGTAACCGTCATGGTATTATTCGATCTCAGCAAAGGCCTTTGACTCCGTGGACCATGGTCTCATGATGAATTGTCTGGAGGAGGCAGGCATGTCGGTGTCGGTCCTGAGATGGTTTGGTTCATATTTGGCAGGGAGGAGGCAGAGGGTTGAAGATGGGGACAGCGGGTCGTCTGGTCTGATGCCTGTCACCGCTGGGGTGCCGCAGGGTTCCGTTCTGGGTCCGCTTTTTGTTCTTACTTTTCATTAGCAATGTCGGTCGGCACCCGGAATATTCTAGCTATCACCTTTTTGCAGACGACCTTCAGCATATATATCTTGTCCCTCGGTGAGATTGAGGCAGCAATTGGGAGGCTAAACTGCGATGTGGAGGCGGTATGTAGGTGGGTTGACGATAAAAAACTTAAATTAAATGCAGGAAAAACCAAAGCCATTATTATTGGCAGCGGAGCCTACATCAATAGGCTGGTAGAAGCCCCACCAATCAGAAGTAGAAACATCACTCTTAATTATTCTGAAACTGTTAGAAGTCTTGGTGTTGTTTTTGACAACACACTAAGTTGGAAGGCACATGTCCTAGAGGTCTCCAACAAGGTCTATAAAAAACCTCCATCAATTTAAAAGAATCCGGGAGTGCCTTCCATTCAAAATACGTCAAATGGTCGTCAGCTCACTGATATTTATTTACTTTGATTATTGCTGCCTCGTCTATAATGATCTGTCTGGTGAGAGGGGCCTTGCTCTCCGGAGAGGGTCTTGAATTCGTGCATTCGATTTATATTTGGCATCCCTATTCGTCAGCCAACACCTATTACAATAAGCTAGGATGGCTTAAGTTAAAAAGCAGAAGAAAATATTTTCTAGGGTGTTACGTGTTCAACTTTGATGAGTAAAAGGCCCTCTTATTTATACAGAGACCTGACCTTTAAAATATCTTTTAGATCTAGGAGCCTCAGGGCGAGTCCGTTGGACACACAGTGCCGATCCACAGGACGACAACGTTTGACAGATCCTTTTCTGTGGAGTCTGTGAGGGGTATGGAATGGCATCCCGGAGAGAGTCAGGCGATCGCGGTCTTAAGGTACATTTAAAGACCCAATATTATAATTATCTAATTGGAGAGCAGGGGGGTCGGTCGGTTGAGTGGAACGGTAATTGTGAGGAGGAGAGCGAGAATAATGATCTGTAAATAAAAATGTAAAATTTTCGTGCTCCAAAAGAAGGCATTAGCCTCAGAGCAAAATAAAATCTATCTATCTATCTAGATCAAGATCTTAGATATTAACGATCTATAACCAATCCTAAACAGAGAGCTGGTTTGATTAGAGATTAGAGACTGTAATAAATGTCTCGTATAAATTTAAATCCATTGGCTCATTTCATGAATGAAAATGTTATTTCCTTTTTTATTGGATTTCTTTTTGTCAGTTCATTTCATAAAAAAATAAAAGAAAAAAACATTCCTCTTGTTTGTTCTCGATGTCGTTTTTCGAATTCTTTTGTTGTTTTCTGTTTCCATAATTCAATGCCCTCAAGGACCATCAGCCTCTCTTGTTCCTTTCTTCCTTATTTCGGCTGGATCGGAGGTCCATTCTGATCAAACATAATGGTAAACAACCATTCCCTGAGAATAAGAGGAAAAATATTGGATAATATCATAACGGACATAAAAAAAAAGAAATAACGGGGGAAAAAAATTATAAGTGTTTTGATCGTAAATGATAATTCTTACCCATGGGTTAAGGCCCACCCATCCCCTTAGATACGACCCTAGTGCGTTTATTTCTTGGAGCAGTGTAAAATTAAATTATTCGGAGTTATAGCCTCTTATGCTAGTTAGGGTCAGAGGTTCGTATTCTGTTCCCATGGGTGTAACTAAGGGCGGCCCCCCTCCCAGAAGGCAAGTGATCCCCCCCCTCTCCAGAAAGCTCCTTGCCCCAAGAAGAATTGTGAAAATATGGGATTTTCCAAGCCCACCCGGAGGGTATCTGGTCCCATGCTCCCCCCCCCACTCAGCCAAATTCTCTAGTTACGCCCATGTCTGTTCCATACTTAATTTATTGCCTAAATGGTCTCTTATGCCCAAAAAATAACTTTTTACTGTAAGTAGAAGAAATTCGATGGCTGAGTAGGCAATTATCAGGATTAGGTAGGTGTAGGCAGCCAGAAATTAGTAAAAAAATCCTTGAATTATCCTCGACGTTTCGGGATTAAATCGATCCCATCTTCAGGACGATAAACTCTCCAAATTTCTAGAAGAAGAATCTAAGGGAATTGGCGGTGAACTACTTAGAAATGATTTGGAGGGACCGAAAACTGGCAAAAACCACCAAAATCAAGGTTACGTTGACTTCCTGGGTTTTCCCTGTCTTCCTTTACAAAAAAAGGAGGATAGATGAACACCCGAGTGCCATGGACAGCCAGGAGGACATGCTAATGTTGCTTAAATAGATGCAATCTCATCTCTTTCTTTATACTTGTAAAAAAAAAGAAGTCCATTTTTTCGTCCAGTGAGTGTACTTGTGTTTTTTCTTTGCTGACGTTTTTGTTCATTATTTCGTTAATAATTAATAGATTTTTACGAATGAATGATTTTTAGAAAGCCAAAGAACTACCGAGAATATCGTAAATAGATGTTTTGCATTCCAGGTAGCAATTTGCTTGTAGTGAAGAGAGGCGATGTCAAAGCCACGGAGGAGCGCCGATGAGGCCAAAGAGAGATGGCGACGAAAGAAGAAGACAAAGAAGGATAAAGAAAAGAAAGAAGAAGAAGAAGCCAGCAGCCAGTAGATAATATTTTACTGATAGCAGTAATTTCAATAAATAAATTGTCCAACGGGACGATCCAAATAATTTTATTATTTGGAGTTATTTAAGCCAAAATGTATTCAAAAAAATGAATTCTTCCGCTTAAATAATATATAAAAACAATGTGAAGGAAATGCCTTCAGAATACTCCAACGGGAGCAAAATCCTAGCCGATCATATGATGGCGGACATAAAGGGTTCCAACGGGAACAAATTTAAAAGAAAGACACGAGGTCTAACGTCGTGATTATCAAATGCATATAGCGATAGATACCTCTGCGCAGCAGGTTTGACTATTAAGGTGACACAAGTTAGAAACAAATTTGAAATTGCCATGCTATAAACTATTAAAAAATTAATTAAAAAATAAAATATTAAAAAAAATAAGATAAATAAAAAAAATAAATTCGCGGATAGTTTAAACTTGAACACAGTTTATAGTTAAGCTGTCCTGAATATAAAACAATAAATTATTCTAATTGTATAGTTAGGATGAATATTTAAATTGATAGATAAAGACCAGTTCAAAGGAAAAGCCTTTTAGCTAAATAAAAATTCTCATATCGGTAGAAACGTTTAAGCCCGGCGCACTTTGAGACGCAGGCAGAGCAGCAAAAAAAACTGTATTTGTAAGGGTGAATCGCGAATTGAGCAAAACAGCACAGTTTCACATATATATATATATAAAATTAATGTGTGCACAGTTCTGCGTTAGTTAAAACCTGTCGCACACGTGTTAAATTGACAGAGAAATTGTGCGACAGGTGCCACTTTGAACTTAAGTTTTTTTGGATACACAACTGGCTTTGACATTATGCGGTAAAATGCTCTGTAATGTGCTAACTATTCGAAAGTTTTTTTTTGACCGTCCTGTATTGAGCTTACTAAATGGAACAACTCGATGAGGGTCTTAACTAAATATTTCTACTCTCTAAGTAGACTTGTGCATCCCTGGCCATAGAACAGAGACCTAAGCTAAATCTTTCACTATCCAATCGGCAAGATTGTGGAACAGTTTGCCACAGGACTTGAAGGGAGCAAGAGTGCTTGCAACCTTCAAAAGAAATCTGCACATGTATCCGATGCGAGAGCAACTGAGTGACGGGAGAACTTGATGATATGCCGTGTCTTTTTGTTTTTGTTGTTGTTGGGTCGGAGTGATGATCGATGTTTGTCGGAGGAGAGTGTGTGGACTGTGTTTGTGTGGGACTCAAGACAATGAGAGATCAATAATGGATTATAAATTGTAATGAGTTGTAACTCAATAAGGACTCCTGTCCTTAGAGCATTCTCAAATAAATTATTATATTTATTACTAAGTAAGAGAGTAAGTAGAGTTAACTAAAACCGAAACGTTTCAACCGATTTGTGAGTAGAGTTAACTAAAGTCGAAACGTTTCAACCGATTCGTGAGTATTTATTTAATAAGATGCTCTTACTTACAATCTTCATCTATCAAATTTTACAAGTGACAAATATGAGCTTTGGTTCCTTAAAGCATAATTTCATTCATTTTAAAAAGAAACAAATGATGCTATTGGTGTAATCTTAAAATTGGATTATTTTTCACATTTTCAATTATTTGTAAAGCGTCTTTTAATATATTTTCATGTATTTGTTCAATATTTCCATTTGAATTAATTTCAAGCCAACTCGTTTCACTATTGACAACAAATGATTCTTTGATTTTGTTATAAATATTAAAAACCTTTTTTTGAAAATCCAATTCTTCATAGCGTTCATTTCCGAAATTTGCACGTTTCAATGATTCTTCATAATCAAGAGTTAGAAAAAAAACAGCATCGGGTTGTGGAAGGCCAATTTCAGGCTGAAGACACCAATTAAAACTCATATCCTGTTTAAAAAAATAAATAATCATATATTAGATTTTTTATTAAAGTTGGACCTCCCGTTTCGGGCCTTAATAAATAAAAAATTTATAAAATTTCTTTTTTTTTGTAATTGGTGCATAAGGTCCAAACTCCCAGAACAGAAAACAAATGATTTGGAAAAGAAAGAAAAACTTTATAAAAATATTTTTTTTTTTTTTTTTTTCAATTTAGAGTTGAAGCTCAAAGGGCCCCCTTCTACTCCCTGCCCTTTCGGTGGCCCTGTTTGTACCTATGCCACATCGGACAAAATTTGAATCTGCTAATACTTTTAACAAAATTAAATCAAAATTTTTCTGTTAAAAGAAAAGATAAAGTCTAGTAACATACAACAAATGTCAATTGAAACATTTAATAAAATCAGAAGTGGCAGCCAAGAGAAATGTTAAGGCTGTGTTTGAATGAGAGACTAATAACGGATGACACTAAGACATGTTATAAAATGTAAAAGTAATTTATGTCTTTTAAATAGGCTCTTTACCTTTTTTGCAGCTGAATAAGCAATCCCGGAATAGGAATATCGATCAATGATACAGGTGTGGCCATTATTTAGATGTGAAACAATATTTGGTCTGAAAAAGTGTATAAAAAAATAAAAATGAAAAATAATTTTCAAGATTTTGGAGTCAAATCTATTTTATTATTCTTGCCAAGCTAAGGTTTTGTCACTTTGTTTAGGCTTGGGGTTCCCAAACTTGAGGGCGCGAGACCATTTGAATTAATCATATTTTTAGAAAATTAAAACAATTCACTTGAATGAAACGTCTCCATTTATTAAAAAAATATATAGGTCTATTCATGCAAATTTTGTTTCGGAACAAATTTGATATTGCTAGTGACTTGCGTTGTTACTAAAAAGCAACCAAGAATACTTAGTTAAGAAAATGCAAGCTCACTAACTTATTTTTCTCTTTCCAGTACTTCTATAACTTAAGTTGATTAGAGAAGAGGATTAGGGTTGGTCGAATCGATTTCGATTTTAATCGAAAATCGATTTTGAGCGTCAATTTTCGATTCAAACTCGGATCGATTCAGGGTTTTGAAAAAATCTATTTTTGATGGTCGATTTTCGATTTCACTTATGATGTTTGGTCCTCTGGGTTTGTTAAAACTCGATTATTTTTAGGCAAAAATCGATTACCTATGGTTTAAATTTTAAAATCGAAAATCGATTCACCCTCCGAATCTACCAACCCTAAAGAGGATGCAGCCAATAATTGAGCCTCTATTCAATGATGAAGCTGCATTCTCTTCCTTTTCAACATATCAGCTACAATCATGATCTATTCAATTCTTTAACTTAACTTAAATTGAAACTTAGATGTTGTATCTTTTGAAAGTAAAAATAAATGTTTTGTTTTCAATATAATATTATACTTGTTTTTTTCATATGCCCATCAAGGGCGGATCCAGAGGTGTTTCTCGGGGGGATAATCTGGTGTGACTCGTCGCACAGCACGCTATTTTTTTTTTAATTTCTGTAATTTAAAAGCGCATTCTGTACTTGTTTGCCAGAATATAAATACACATCAAATTTTTAGGTATTAATTTTAAAAATTGTACATTAAAAATAAATTTTTTTGCGAAAAAAAGGTATTTTTTCGAATCTCGGGGGGGGGGGGGATTACCCCCCTTTACCCCCCCCCCCTTGTATCCGCCCTTGATGCCCATACAATTTATTGTGTAATGGGAGCGTGGTACAAAAAGGTTTGGGAACCCCTGGCCTAGTCCATCTTCATAGCTGTGAGAATAATTCTAAATATAATATCAACAATAGGGCTGCGCATGCCTGGACCCCTAATATGTGTATATTAACAGGTAAAAAAAGGTATCATCGATTATTTTTTTCCATAATCGATAATAGATTATTTTTTCCATAATCGAACACTCCTAATCACACATACTAGCATCAGAGAAGCGGTCAATATATCAACGAAGGAGTTGACTTAAACAAGGGGTAAAAGCTTAGTATAGCAAGTCTAATAAAATAAATATTGAAATAATTTTTTTGACTCAGTCTTAAGATAATTAATAAATGAAATCAATTATTTTTTTGGCTATGGTTTAATTGTTCGATGATATCAACAAGCCAGTTGTAAGAATTGTATCAATCTGAAGGATGATAGCATGAAACAAGAATATGTTTCAAGTAGTGCGCGATTTTTGTTTTTGAGGAGAGAACACTACCATGCTCTTAGATATCTTAGATTAAAATTATAATCATACTTACACATGTTCCCATCGATTTGCTGAAAATAGCAAGTGTATAACTTCATCATTCAATTCGGACTTTTTAGTAAGATACTCATTAATTATTTGACCGATTTTAGTTGTTCTATCTAAAATAAAAAAAAAAAAGAACACCTTAAAAATGAATTTTAATCGTTTATTGTTTGGGCTGAATATGTAAATTGATAAGTAGGAGAAATTGACAAGCTCTTGAAATCTTTGTGTCCTAATGGAATTTAAAACAAAGATATTATTATAATATAATCATACCTGGGAAAGTGAAATGAGACGTTTTATAATTAAGTTGATTTAATTTTTCAACTAATTTTCGACTTTGTGTAGATTTACCGGCTCTGTCACAACCCTCAAAGACAATTAGAGCGCCTCTTGTTTTAGTCATTGTTTCGTTAATAATATCAAGAAAACAAGTAAAAATATATTGATATATATTATCTTTAGTGAACAAATAATATATTAAAATTAAAAAGTAGATAAGCTATTATAAGATATTATCTATGCTAGATAAGTGAAAATTTATAAAAACAACTTGAAATCACGACACAAATAATCCAAATAAAGTGTGAAAGTAGCGCCAGGGAATAAAGAGTAGCACCCAAATAAGACAAAAAATTAAAATTTTAAAATTGAAAATTTCGAGATTTATGAATTAATAAAAATCAGGGAATAAAGTAAATCAGAATTTACAATTTAACCAAATTCAATTAATTAAATATGAAATATATAATGATGGTGAGCCTGGTGACCCACATACAAAAAATATTTTTTTTTAATTTCTAAAAAATTATTTTAAATTATATCTTTGAACATAATGAACAAAAAATAGTTCTTTCAATATTTAGTTTTAAGTCCGGTATAAGTAGAAAGTAGATTCGCAGTAATTTTTGAAGAGCAAAAAGTTTTTGAATTTACCACCTTTTTTTCACCCAGGTCGCCGAAGTAAAATTTTAATTTTTTTATATTTAAAATCATTTTAAACTTTAAATTAAAATTTAAAAACTTCAATCAATATGTAAAAATATCTCTTTTTGAATTTTATATGATATATATTATAAATTTAGTTTATTTTTATCTTTTTTATGAAAACAAATGTGGCGTCCTCTTTCCAATCTCTTTGATTCAGTTCACGTCTTCATTTATAAATCAGTTTAATGCCGCCAAGTGATATTTAAAATAAACATTTAAAACTGAAAATCTTCTATGCCATGTATATACAATATGATTAGATTATTTTTAAGCTCATTTTTTCTAATATTTTCATATTTTCTTTATATTTAGGTCATATCTTTATTATCATTTATTTTTTGATTTTACCAAGTGCACGTGCTGAGAGACGACAACATGGCGAAACAGGAGTGTTCTGTTTTTAATCCAAATGAACAATATTTTGCTAATTGTGGTCCCGATGGAAAAATTAAAATCTGGGACACAAGTACAAATTCGTTAAAAAACGAATATACCCCTAATTTGCATTTATCTACTACCTGTACTTGTTTACATTGGATTTCACTTACTACCCCAACAGTAATTTAATTTTATCTTAGTCTTTTATATTACATATAACTTTTTAATTTTTACTATATTTTTCTTTGTTTTTAGACATCACCAGTGATTAAGAAGAAAAAACTTAGTGAAAATACTAAAAACGTTTTAAATGGTTTAGTAATAGGACTTGATTCTGGCAAATTGTTAATTTTTAGCCTTTCATCTGGAACTATAGTTAGTGAATTAAGTACGCATGAAACAGTTGGAAATGGAATTAAAGCTGTGACTTATAATGAAAAAGAAAACGAAATAATTTCTGTTACAAAAGATAATAAAATTTACACATGGCCAATAGGATCTAAAACACCTAAAAGGTAATGTACATTACTTAACATTAATAATAATAATAATATATATTTTATTTCTGATTTTTCCTAATACATTTTTTGTACAATTTGACAAAGTAACTTAACATTAATTGATATTTAGTGTATATATGATTCTGTATTTTCTACAGAGAATATAGAGTTGGAAATTAATAAAATATACTGTTAAATTTATCTTTTGTGAATTTGAATGCAGCATCTGTGACTAATCAGCAACATAAAATATAGCTTTAAAATAGCGTTTTAACCTCGTATACCAAAAGTCGCGGGTTCGGACCCCAGGCAGTCCGCTGATTTTATTTAAGGCATTTGGATACCAAATGGCTTAAATAAGAATGCCTGGACCTCCAATATGTATAATTAATCAATAACGGATATCGTCAAAGTCTTATATGGCCTGAGTTGCCGAAAAGACTGAATGTGCTTGTGAGTCTGAGTGTAATGAGAAAAAAGTGTGAGTTAATAAAAAAAAAAAGTAGCTTTAAAAAAAATATTAACATCTTTTGAATAAGATTTAAACTTTCGACCGTTGGTTCTCGTTGAAACATTTTGTAAATTAAAATTAAATATACAAATTAAACACTAGATTATTTGTTTCAAAGGTTTTATTAATTAAAAATTAACACTTGATAGGTATTTCGACAATTCCTTGTCATCATCAGAAGTAATTACATTTTAATACATGAAAGTAGATACAACATGTATTAGAATGTAATCACTTCTGATGATGACAAGGAATTGTCGAAATACGTATCAAGTGTTAATTTTTAATTAATAAAACCTTTGAAACAAATAATCTAGTGTATAATTTGTATATTTAATTTTAATCTTTTGAAATATTTGATTACTTAGGACAAGAAATATTCAAACAATTTTTTAAGATATATACTAACTAAATATGATTATGTTAATCAATATATTGATTGGCTTACAGTCCATATTATTCCATTATATTGTTTGGAAACCATTAACTATTTGAAACTAAACTTTATCTATTTCACAAATATGATTTGTCAAAGATATTCCAAATATTCCTTCTAAGTATTTCCCATTTATATTTTTATCTCCAAAAGTTGATATGATATGATATACCCTGTATAAAACAGTATAAAATATTACTTAATATTATGCAATTTTTTCTAGCCATTGGAAATGTTCAGCTCCTCATCAAATCTCATCATTATTACTTGTAAATCAAGGGAAATGGCTTCTCTGTGGACATCTTTCAATCTCTTTATGGGAAGTATCGAGCAGAGAATTATTAAAAACATTCACAGGGCACTCAAGTGAGATTTCTCAACTTATTTACATGAAATCAGCGGGTCCTGAAGATCAGAGCTATTTCATCTCTTCAGCCACTGGGGACCGATTCCTTAGTGTTTGGTAAATATATTCATTCATTCTGATATTTACTGATCTAGTATCAAACTATAATATTTTTCCCTTTTTTTAGGACCTTAGTTGAACGATCGCGGGCTAAATCTGCTTTAGCGACTCTTATGTTAGATGATTTCCCAAAATACACAACTGTACATGTTCAAGGAAATGGAGAGCCAGTAATAGTGGCTTCAGTTACACAAACAGGATCCTTACATGTTTTTAAACATCAACTTAATGGGTAAATATTTAGTTGAAAAGTTTTAAAAAAAAATTTAGTCCCACGGAATCCTTTAAAAAGTTTCTAGGATCACACTTTGAAAAACGACGTTGTAAATAAAATTCTCAAATCTGTTGAATCATTTCTGCTTTAATGATATAAGGCATCTCATCATTGCTCTAATTGAGTGAGATTTAGAGTTGACAAATTTACATAATTTTTACTTCTCTAAAATTTGACCACTCCCTCTCCGCTTTTATCAATTTAAGTTTTAACCAACTGTTCTATATCTTTTCAAAAATCAACTTTTCTTGAAAATACGCTTTATTCATTGTTAAAACGGTTAAAGCAAGTTAAGAGCTATGATAAACTAATAAGACAAACTATAAAATTATTAGAATCTGTCCTTGATTGGTCGTGTGAAACAACCCCACTCTCTTCATTGTTTCTCGGAAAATTTGAACGGTCCTTAAAAATTGATTTTTATTTCCTCAAGACGTTTCGACCTGAATTTATTTGGCCATCTTCAGTTATTGGGAATTATACATATACAACTGAAGATGGCCAAATAAATTCAGGCCGAAACGTCTTATTCTGGGAGTTTTATTAACCTGGACAATCCCAATTTGGCTGATATCTCCAATTCTCCACTATAATCACATCACAGCTACAACCTCAATAAGTACTTAGGATGTCTATCCTAAATCCTCAACCTCGAGGACCCTATGCTAACTTGGTTGTGGAACTTTCTCTTTAAACACTGCCATTTCCATTTCTATGGTTAGTTACCTTCCAGAGCTTAATAATTCTTCCTAATATGAAAATAATATCCTCGCGGACAAAATAATCGGAACCTCTGCTATCTTTATTCCACTTTTTTCAGTTTCTACATATCGGATTTGAAAAAAAGTTGATGTGATAGCATGTGTGATAGGAAATTTAAGAACGTTTAAGGAAATGTTCATTTTTTTAAAAATTTTTCTCCACAGATAAATTTATTCCTGTCATATTTCCTAAAGATATATCAAGATTGGATTTTACTACCGACTCTTCGTATTAGGCAAATCTCGAGCTAAAACAGAGATGATCGCCGTATAATGCTAACTGCCTTGCATTAACATCACTTACTCAATACATTTCGAAGCCAACTACAGGAGTAGCTGTAAGCTCATGTTTAGTGAGATGAAGAGTAAACGTATAGCATCTTCAACAAATCTAAAGAAAATTGACCACAGGCCATCCACAAGCAACGCTGACATTTGCTCGGAAACATGTTGATTTTGGAACTATCGTCCTGGCCGAAACAAATATATGTCTCCACGGCAACGGCTTTAGACAAAGAATCTACTAGGATCCAGGAAAATACGATATTGACAATGCTGCCTAACCAAGACGGTCAGTTTCGAAGTTATGTCATATTGATTATGGAATGAGATTTCTTTAAAAGCAAAAATCGATTTTATTTTCATTATGAGTGGCTGATATCAACAGTCTGCATGTTCTTACATTGAAATTCTTGAGAATCGTTTGACTCTCGGCAAAAATCCATGGAGTAAAATTCTCGATCTCATACTGTGAAATCGATCAGAATTACTTTTCAGAGAATGATATTTGGCTTACTTGCAGTCTTGACTTAAACTTTAGAGAATATCTTTGGAATTAATTTAAATAAAAAGTTCGATGAAGAGATACTAAGGGGTCTTTGACTGCCGAGATGTTCATTAGAAATGAAATTTCTCTCAGCATTTAATTAATTTGCTTAATTATCTCAATATACGCAAGAAGAAAGAGTTATTCAAGTTTATGGAGGCTTAGAAGCTAGATGAACGATGTTAAAAAAATACTGAAAACATGATAAGTTCATTTTTTTTGTTTGTATTTTTTTACGCTATCTGGTAGCAAAACTGAAGTACTTTTATGACATAGTTTCATGCTTTTGAAAAATGTGATAGGTCCAATAATAGTCTCACTTTAAGAAACACCGTACAAGATTTGAGAGAGCAAGTACAGGAGCAGCAAAGAAAAGAAAGCCTTTCTATGCCATAAAGCGGCTACGAGAGGAGACGTTTCGGACAAAATCAATACGTCCATCCTCAAAGCCTTATAGACTTATATTCATTTTAGACTCAAAATTGTAATTGTTCTTGATGCACAAAAGTCCGTGCACATGTGACTCTCACATCGTTTTTAAACACTCGCCCTTTTAATAAAATGTACCTGTTCACGAACTTTAGTGCATTAAGATCAACAACAACTTTGAGCCTAAAATAAATATAAGCCTGTAAGGACTGAGGATGGACTAATAAATTTTTCCTGAACGTTTTCTTCCGTATTTGGCACATAAAGTCTTTCTATTCTTTGCTGCTCCTGTACTTGCTTATTCCCATCTTGTAACATCAACAGAAACTTTTCTCTTGATTATATAATATTTGTATAAAACTGAACATTTTCTTAAACATTATTAAATTTCCTATCACTTGACAAACTTCTCTGTCTAGAACTAGTTAAAGCCAAAGTTTTAGGTGAAAAATTAAAATGAATATTGGATTATTAAAACTCGGTTATAATTAGAAAAGCTCAATAGAACAGAATATGTATAATAATTAAAATAATCAAATAAACTATTAACAAAAATTAACAATGGCGAGTGGTATAGCCTTATTTTTATTGACGAATCGAGTCGTTGATTGAATGATCCGTGAAACCTTGTGTTCACTACTCACACCCTTTCGTCATCCCCTAATGGAAGATGACCAGCGCTCCTGGTAGCAGAGCGGCCAATCTACCCTCCTCCCTGGTTCCAAGGGGTGGGGGGAAAGTAACAATATATATTAAAATATATATATACGTATATACCATATATACATTTTAATATGAATTCTTCATTTGAATAATAATTTATTTGCTTATTTTCTCTTTTTTTAGGAAAATTTCAAAACCCATTAAACCTAAATTAAATGTGCAAATTGCAGCTGCAAATACAAATCAAGAGATAGTGAATGTCATTTCTATTAAAACTGTCCATATATCTGATTTGAAAACTCTCTTCATTGGCTACGGTTCAATAAATATTTTAACATTCGAAAGAATAGTAAGTTACATATTTATTTTATTAATATTTATTATTGTTTAATTAATATTTATGACCAAAATATTTATTAGAATTAGAATTTATTATTTTTTTTTACACATTTATAAAAATAAACTCTTTCTTGAGAGTATCACAGACAAGTGAACTAATATTTACCTTGAACACCCATCGTCGTAAGTGAAGTAATAATAACCGGTAATAGAAGTTTAAATTAAAAAAAAAAGAATTATTTTTGTTTTCACAGAATATGTCACATTAAAAAATTGTTATTTTTCTTTAAGGCAGAGTATTTAGGATATATACCGGTTTTATATATATATATATATATATATATATATATATATACAGTTGCGAGATTTATTTCTATTTCAAGACTGTTATTTTGAATTTTGTACTTAAGAACGAGAAAGAAGTTAAAGGGGAGTAGGAGCAGCCGTCTAAACGTACAGTCAGGGACAATATTAAGTCCCACCCATGCGTTTTCTACTTGTGATTATTTCATTGTTTTTTAAAAAATATTATATATTTTTTAATGGAAACTTTCATGCTTCAAACCTAGAAAATTTCCAATAAAGATTTTCATTTTCTTTTATAAAAACAATTACCTGGTAAATAATCACAAGTAGAAAAGGCATGTGAGGGACTTAATATTTTCCCTCACTGTACTTAAAATTTAAAAATTGATTTATTATTAATATATTAATCCAATATTAATTAATTTAAAGAATGTTTAAATGATATATTTAAAAATTAACTGTCAAATAGTTCAGGACTCTTGCAAAAGATAACAGGCTAGTCTAACAGCCGGTATTATCAGATCCCCTATTAGCCTATATCTGTCCTAAATTGATATATTTTTTTGCTTTTATAAATGATACATAATATATAATAACATTTATATAGTATTCATTGTTAAAAGATCAATGAAAATGAACCAAGTGCATTAAATATTATTTGCTACCATTCTGACATCTCTTGGCAATTTTTTTTGGTTTACTTTTTAAGACACACAACACCGTCTTATAGGCAAAAACATGCGTAACAGCTTCGTTCCTACTCCTTAACTTAATATATTATATATGTTAAATATATATGTTTAGAATTAGAAAAATTTCATTTATTTTAAAATAGAAATAAATAAATTTATTTTTTTAGGATATTGAAACAAAAGAATCCATATTGAGACTAGTCAGAAAAGATCATTCTTTTAATAAAACAATCATAAAAAATGAAGAATCAATAACAAAGGTAATAAAATTACTTTAGATAATTAATTAATTTTGATATATATATACATATGTTTATTCATTAAATTATTTACTGCAGGTCAAAGAGCCTGAGATTACAGATAAAGTCGAATATTTACAATCAGGTGCCTGTGGACCATCAAAAACGCCTCAACTCCGAAAAAGAGATCATCTTCAAACTATGACTAATGTTTCAATAGAAGAGAGAGTGAAGAATTTAAGATTAGAAAATAATACAGATGCTCAAACACCTAAAGGAGATAACCTAGCGCAACTTTTAATTCAGGTAATAAATATACTTCAGCTTTTCAAAATCAACTTTCTCTAAATTATCGTTATTCTTATTTAAAAAAATAAATAGATCTGTACAAAAAGAAACAGCAAACTTAATTATATTTAAATTTAATCACCCTTCTTTTTAATTCATTTCTACACTTTTTCACCAATTTTTTTTTTCATTAGAAAAAAATCTTGATCATCTGCCATTAGCAAACGTCTCGTGAGGTCCTGTGCCCAAATTGGAGGTCCATGGCAGGATTATCTCCGCCACTCGGCCCACTTTTGACAGATTCAAAGTTTACAGATTGGAGGCATCCCTCCTTAAGGCACTTTGCCCACCACAAATTTGATCCCTTGTGACTGTTATTTGCACTGAGGATGGCAAAGCGTTAGGCCGGCCAAAATATTTGCAAATATATGGTAGTACCAGGCGTTTCCTGAGAAATTTATGTTATTTTATTTCTTTCGGTACAACATCCTGTGAAACCAGCATATAATTAATTTTTAAGTTTTTATACTCTCTCTACCTCTTGTCAGTGAGTGCTACCCGAGCTAAGGCTGACATTGTCTAAAGAAGTCTAAATTTAAGATAAAGACAATTTGGGAGAGAGTTTGTGTTTTTTTGGTTGGCCAAATCGAACAACCTAGACACGAACCAGGACTTGCCATTTTTACGGCGGACTGACTATCTTTATTCTAGGTCGTTGGGTTTATAATATTTATCTCTTTATGCCACTTTTTCCTCTTCCTCATTACCTCTCAAGCTTTGCGCCGGGTTCCTTTGCTTCTTCTCGGTCTCATTTCTACTTAAAAAGTGCAGCTGGTAAGGCTAAAATAGCAAATTTAAATTTTAAGTTATACATTTTGCAATAATTATGAGAGCAAGTGCATACCTACAAATTGAAAACTTATTAGAGCGATAAGTATATATATATATATTATTGGATATGAAACTAATTACTAACATGTCTGGTTATTATGGGATTGAATTATATTTAGTTTCAGAATTATTCATTTATCAGTATAATAGACATAAAGAGAGGATCTCAGCCAAAAGAAGAGCCTCTATCGAATAAAATCTCAAAGTTAATTACGTTAGAAAATTATCATTTGCAAATAAAAATATATTTTCAAAGAGGTGCACGCTTTTGTGAGATTTCGGTTTTATTTATATGCATCTCAATGCCCTCATGATGAGCATACGTCATCTTTATATTTTTATATAATTTTGTATGTTTATATATAACAACTCTATCTGCATCTCAATGGTGTATACCTTGCGATTGCCAATAATATAAAATCTGATGTTTGTTATAATTTAAAAAATATTTTTATGTTGTATTATAATTATTATTTATGCTCGTTTCATCTCTTAAGAAGTGATATTTATTTATTTAAAACCGAAACGTCTTCTGGATTGAGATTTTTATTCGATAGAGGCTCTCCTTTTCTGTGACATCCTCTCTTCCTGTATATTATTCTAATGGTTGAACAGCCACTTCTCTCATCAACATTATTCTCTTATCTTTTCTTTTTATTTTTAGGGTTTACAGTCAAAAGACAAACGAATTCTTCAAATAATCTTTTCAAAAAATGATATTAAAGTTATTGAATCGACGGTTGCAAGATTACCAATTCAGTGTATCATCCCGTTGGTTAGAGAACTCATTTCTTCAGCTGATGGCCGAACTCATGCGTAAGTATAAATTTTACTCCATCTTAGAACTTTAAGGAAAACCTTGTGTGATAAAAACACATTACATACCTTTACACAATTTTCTCTAACATGTTAGGCATTTGAAAGTAAAATGATGTGCTATCCCACCAGATTTTTGTCTTATCATACGTATCAACTCCGAGTAGGGCCCTTGACCCTCAGGCTCAGAGATGACACTAGCTTCTCGCACCGGGGTCCTGTGTTCGCAGAAAAAAGTAAAATTTTTTTTCTATTTGGAAATCTTTCGACTGCTGAGCGTCTGTATAAGTTTAAATGATTAAATATCGATGGCTTTCAACGGGCATTCAACAGCCTTTTTACTCGAGTCTACCCATTCCGGGGTTCAGTGCTACTTCGCTATCCTTAACAACAAATATCTTGGTGACCATTCCCCCCTCTTTACGGTCAGGCCTGCCGACAAGATTAAAGTTTTTTTAATTTTTATTATATTTTTAATCATTATCGGTATGTTTTTTATTTGTCAATAGGGAACTAGTGGTATTAATAATTATCCGAGAAGAGAGTTTAAACATTAATTCAAAGGATCCTTGTAATACTACTTTATTTGACATTCTTAATACACTATACTAAACTAAAAATATGACGTAATAAAGGTTTTCTATAGTTCATAGATACCTAAGTTCAAAAAATTTAGTAGATAATATTTTCAAAAAATAAAATAAATATATATTTGTAAAATAAGGATAGCGGCAGACAATTAAATCAGATAACATTACAATCAATTTCTATAATATATATGTATATATTATTAGGAGAATTTTTAATCATAGACCACATTTTTGTATTACATATTTTTAATAAATATTTAATACAAAAATGTGGTCTATAATTAAAAATTCTCCTAATAATAATATTTCAAACCACAAAAGCTTTAATAAACATATATATATATATATATAATATATAATTATATAATAGTTAAAAAACTGAATGTTTTTTTAACTATTGTGTGCTAAAAACATTTAGTTTTTTAACTATTGAAATTGTGTTACATCTCTTCCAAGCACGATTTCAGTTTTCGTTAAAATCAGTGGCGGCTCGTGACCGAGACAACTGGGTAGGCGACAAATATATATATATATATATATATTACTTACGAAAAATAGAAAAAAAGAAAGAAAAAAGGCGTATTTATTTATTTTTGTAAATTAAATCTATTCGCCTATCTTTTAATTTAGAAAATAATTCAATAATTTGATCTGTGAAGTTATCTTGTTTCGAAATTTGAACTAATAAATCTTCATGAGAAATTGCGCTCTACGGTAACACTTGTCATCGGCTTGGCATAGGCTGCTTAGTTCATCGCCTAACCGTTCGACTTATAGCGCTAACTATCACAGCTGTGCGCATGCGCGGCTGTCTAGAAATGTGGGCAGCGGAGTGTGGAGTACAGGCAGTAAATAGGCAAAGAAAAATATCGCCTTTACTTTATAAATACGAGGTTCTGAAGTGTTTCAAATTTTTTTTTTTTGCAAAATCATATAAATTAATAAATATAGTAATTATTTTATGAAACTAAATATTTTTAAACTTAATAAATATAATAAAATTGATAAATATTTTTTATCTGTATATTTATAAGGTAGGCGTCGCCTACCTTGCCTACCCTAGCGAGCCGCCACTGGTTAAAATACCTAATACATTGAAGAATTCGTTTCGTTGATGAGGTTGACAATTAATAATCACAGCTTGAAGCTACTCTCATCTGACTACACCTTGGTCCGATGAGAGTAGCTGCAAGATATGATTATTAAATACCTAATACGTCCATCTGTATTTTTTCCTTGACAATTGATTATCCTGAGGAAGGGCGCGATTGGCATCCGAAACGTCGACAATCAAATAAAGAAAATCTGATAGAAATTGATTGTAATTTTATCTGATTTAATTTTTCCTGCTTGCCCTTCGCTATCCTTATCAAGTTAGAAGATTGTGTGAATGGGAGAGTGAGTGGGAAAAAAGTGTGTGTTAAAAAAAAAAAAAAGATTTTTTTGGAGGGGGAGGTCACGACCCCCTTGACCCCCCTCTGGGACCGCCCTTGGCTAGTTGTTTTTCATTATTTTATTCCCACCACGTTATGTACACATTAGTTCTGAGGATGATCCCGACCGGGATCGAAACGTCATCGTGGGGGGAATAAAATAATCAAAAACAACTAGCTGCAGATTTTCTTCACTTTCTAACCTATCCTGATTAAACTACCAGCTATAAGCCCTACGTATCTAAAATAAACAATTAATATTAATAAACATCATCTTCTTTCAGTGCTCTCGTTGCAGTGCAATGGCTCAGAGCAGTCATTCTGAATCATTCAAGTTATTTAATAACAAATCCAGACCTTCTTTCTGAACTCTTCACACCAATATATGGAAAAATAGAATCAAGGCTATCATTAATGGCTCCGCTCTCTTGCCTTCGAGGGCGACTCGATCTTCTTGTACGGCAAATTAGTCAAAAATCAAATGCAGAACAATCTGGTCTTAGTCTGTCAGCTAACACACTGCTAAATTATCAAGATCAAGGTAAATCTGGAAATGAAATATTTTACTTCTTCGAACTTTTAAAACTAATAGAGACAAATATAACTTGTGATATATAATCGTGAGATTTGTAAACTATATCATAGTTTGCGGTTCTGGTTCATCTCTATCATTTTTTTTTTTATTTATACTACGTGCTTTCTTAAAAAAATATATATATATATATTTGAAAAATCTCTGGAAGGGGGAGGGGGCTGGGACCCTTTCCCTTATATACGCCCCTGGGCCCTTGTGTCCTCGTTTAATTGAGTTTATTAGAAATTTCACCCTATTTTGGTTGTGATTTGTTAATTGGCTCGGTGGTGAACAGAAAAAGAGAATACCATAAAATAAATTTACCCAGGAAATGTAAATGTAAAGACTTTTTCAAAGATGTTCATTCATAAACATAACTTATGCCTAATTATTAAATAAAATAATTTTAATAATATATTATTTTTAAATGGTGTCACCGGGGACGAGCGAGCCCCAATCATTCATTTTCAGTTTAACTCTCGGCAGTCGTGGTACTGATGACTTGGGCCTGGAGTATAAAAATGATTAGGAGGGATAAATAGTTCGTGATGATCGCAAAGTAGTGGCGGCTTCTAAAACCCCTCGGGCTCTTAAACCCTCCAGGCCCCCAAAAAACTAGCGGTCTTGAAAAGACTTCGGACTCTAAAACCCCGCGGCCTCTTAAAGACCGCAGCCACGAAAAGCCTGAGGCCTCAAAAAGCCAGCGGTTTCTCGGGAAATTCCCGATTCCCCCGACCGGCCAATCCGGCCCTGGCTGAATCAATCTGTAGTAGAATAAATAAAAGGTCAAGCAACTATGTTTCTTTCTTTATTATAGAACCCACACCGGCGTTTCGGTCGACTATGTGACCATCTTCATGGCTAGGGTTCAGTCAACAGGTTATTTTTCTGTTGACTGAATCCTAGCCATGAAGATATCACATAGTCGACCGAAACGTCGGTGTGGGTTCTATAATAAAGAAAGAAACATAGCATTTTTTCCGGCATCGAAGGCTATTTAGACCCCGTCCGAGACATTTTCAGATCTAGTTCTTAATTAAAAAATGTATATAAATAAAAAAAAAACCTCGTCCAATTGTGCGAGCTCACAAACTGTCGCGCCGCATCGTGCCGGGTCGCCTAAATGTTCGCTAGCCTTTATCTCGAATAATACCGTAAGGAACTTATTTGACATTAGTTGAATGTAGAGATTTTAATTTAATTACCTTACTAAGGAGGGATGGATTCGCAATTTTTTAGTTCCAGAAGGAGATCCCTAAGTTAGAACTTTTAATTCCAAAATTAATACGCTTATCCATATATGGACTCTGTTATGCAATGGTGTGTCAAAGACCAAAAAATTCAAAATTGAGTTAAGCACGGAATATTGTTTCAAATGCTTTAATTAATAGTATTTTTTATGAAATATGTCCTAAAAAAATTTATATTTAATGTTACTTGCACAATTGACAAGAAAAATTATATAGAATCCAATGTAAACAAAAAACTTTATTGTTGATTTTCTCAAAACTCTTTGGTCTTTGACACACCATTGCATAAAAGGGTCCATATATATTTTATTTATGATATTTTTCTGAATAAAATCGGTTTAATTTTTCGAAATAAAAACCAATCTCAAAATCTTTTCTGCATTTTTAAAAAAACTTAAAAAATAATTATTTTTCAGATTCTGATGAGAGTGATGAGTTAGAAGAACAATTAATACATTCTGAATCTGAATATCACTGGTCAGAACATTCAGATGCTGTTGAAGAAGAAGATATGATGGTTGAGGAAGATGAAGGACAGGGTGAAGAAAATGATGATTCTAATACAGATGATGATGAAGATGACAATGACGAAAACGAAGATGGAAATTCAGAAATTGAGAAAATGGACTCTTCATAAATTATCATCATTTCAAAGCATATATTCTCGCTCTATCTATCTACTTATTATTATTTCTTACGTTCATATTGAACAAAAGAAATATTTTTTTCAGTAAAAATATTTTTTTTAATTTATATAAATTATTATAAATAAATTGAAATTTTTCAACATCTTTATCAAAGAATAGAGCGAGATTTGTTGATCATTCTTTTTTTTATTTCTCCATTTATTTCCTCTATATATATGGTAATTTTATATTTGGGAACTATTAATAATAGGATTATTTTAAAGGAAAGATTTTTTCCTTTTAAAAACTTAAGAAAATAATCTCTATCTCTATTGATAAAAGTTTTATTTCAAAGAATATCAACATTTTATTTTGTTCCTAATTTGCTGTTTTTATAAAATTTATTTTAAAAATATAAAAATTTAAATTTTTTACTAAAATTGTTTTTTTTAAAGTTCATAGAAATTATGAAATTAACCTTATTTCTTATTCACACTTAAATTAGACGAGTCTTAAAAATATCAAAATTACATGAAAAATGAACTATTTTTAATGTTTTCTTTTTTTTTTTACTTTCTCTTACCTATGTAATATATATATATAGAGACAGTGGCGTATTCAGGGGGGGGGGCCAGGGGGGCCGGGCCCCCCCAAAGCCTTCTCCAAAAAAAAAAAAATACCTATTGTTTTCCCTAATGATTTTTTTTTTTAATAATTATTTTATTAACTCTCCTAAATTCTAAAAAAAAACTTATAAATAATTGAAAAAATCTCTAATATTTACGAATTTTGTATTAAAATTATTTTTTATTTCAAGAAAAAAAAATTTTTTTATTTGTTTTTTATTTATAATTATTATATTATCTAAAAAATATTTCTCCACTTTAAGTTTCTTGGAAAGGGGGGGGGGGGGGGTTCAAAAACTTTTGGGCCCCCCCCCCCCCCCAAACAGAAATCCTGGCTACGCTACTGTATAGAGAGAAAGTATTGGATTCATGTCAAAAATTCGATGTCGAGATTTTGATGGATCTTCACGTTTTGAGGTCCCCTGAATCCAAAAAAGTGGTTTTCACGACATGGTATGTCTGTGTGTGGGTGTGTGTGTGTGTGTGTGTGTTCAATTTTAAGCATGAAGGAATTGAGCTATGAGGTTGAAATTTTATATTTAAGTTAAACACCCCCCGGGACCGGAAAAATAAGCTTTTAATCAAAATCGGCCAAAGAGTACTAGTACTTTACTGATGTACTTTTTCAGTTTTTTTTTCGATTTTCTCAAAATTTGCTCCAACGATTTTTTTTTAAATTCAAAAATCAATTATTTTTTAGATGCTCTTTAAAATGTATATTCTCATTTTGCGATTGAAATCTTCTGAAGACCACTTTACTCTTGTACTCCATAGAAAAGATAGGAGAAATGGTTGCCATGGAAACAAAATATAAATATTTTCCCATACTTATAAATTTTACATCTTGAATTCAATCGTACCCTATGGTCAGAAACTAAATACATGTGGACACAAAAAATCTGGTGTGACCTTCGGTAATCGAAAGTTGTGTGCTGTGCGCCAGTCACACCAGATTTTTTAATTTAGTCTTTTGGGCATCTTAGGCCATTTAGACTTTACACGATGCTTAATATTTAATTAACGATATATATATAGAGGTCCAGGCAGATTTATTTACCTTATGTATCTTCCATATGATGGTGATTTAGAGCTGCTAAATCATCTACTCTTGGACAATTTTTTATCTTTCAGTATTGCACAAAAACGATTAAAATATGTATTTAATTTTGACGATCCCATTCCACAATATCTAATATAATTATGTGAAATGTCTTTGTGGCTTAAAATTTAGTTGAGGCAGAGCCACAAAAAACTTTTTTTTTTTTTTTTAAGACTTATCAACCAAATGTATTTTATTGCTAGTCGTATCAGGGTAGTTCTATCCCTTGAAGACCCCTGAAGATGTCCTAAACATAGTGGAGAATTGGAGATATCAGCCAAATTGGGATTGTCCAGATTAATCTCCAATTCTCTACTATAATCACATCACAGCCACAATCTCAAAAGCAACTATGCCTTCGGCGGGCTTCGCGTCTAGGCAGGGGGGCTACGCCCCCCTGGACCCCCACCAGCTGGCTCAGGCCCGCCTGCGGCGGACCCTCGCCTTTCTTAATGACAAACTGCGTGGTGCCTAGACGAGGGGCTACGCCCCCTGGACCCCCTCCAACTGGCTCGGGCCCGCCTGCGGCGGACCCTCGCCTTTCTTAATTATGAAAAGAAAATTATTATTACTACGTATTCCAATCCAGTGCCTGCTTGAGCATTTGTTTACATTCATGGAATACACAAATGAAAAGAATACAAAAATATTCCTCTGTACATTTCCTATGGGAGAAATCGTAACTTTAGGAATTAATAACTCAAAAAGTTATAGGAATTTCGGGACCCGAGTATTTTTCCGGGACTCTCCATAACCTCCTCTATAAGACTGCAAAATTTCGTTTCAAAATTCCAACGGGAAGTTGGTCAAACAGCGTGACAGACGGACAGACAGACGGACACTCCGCAATTATTATATATAGATTTTTGTTTTTTAAATTTTATTTGATTATTTTTCATTTATTTTTTATAAAATTTTCTTTAATAAGACTAAAGAGCAATTTTGAATGGAAAATCTCATATATCAAAGAATAAAAAAAAAGAGCGAGATGTCCTTTCAATTTTGGCGCCTGAAGAATCAATCGGCTTCCCTCCAATCTTCAATTATTTTATTTATTCTAATTCGTTGTTTATCAATTAATAATAAAAATATTACCTTATTAAATTATTTATTATCTAAAAAATGATATATTTTAGATAAAAAATAAATTAAATATATATGTATATATATATTTATTTTTATTCTTTGGAATTATAGGATTTATATTCTTTGCTGTTGATCAGTGAGTGCACACACGCTATCAAGTTTGTTAATGTTAATTTCTTAATTAGTGTTTATAATTAGTGATTTTCTCTGTTAATTACATCCTTCTACATTAAAAGGTGAGTTTGATTATTATATTATATTTTTATTTTTTTCATTTTAATATTTCAAAATTCATTTATTCTAATATCATAAGGCGAATTTTATTAAAAATAACAGGGTACCCATATGAGCCTTTTTTATTAAAATATATTCAAATTCAATAGATTTAAATTAAACCTTAATAATTTGCTTTTTCGTATTTATTAAATTATTTTTAACAAGTGCTTATCATATGAAATTATTAATTCATAATTTTATAAGAGATTAAAACAACTTCCAAGAACGTTTGTTTCTAGGGAGTGTTTCTAAAAATAGACACAACAATCAGACATATCCCCATCCGATTTCAGGAGCCATTTCATAATCAAATTTCATTTATGATATAATAATTCTCATTTAAGCCAAATGTGAGATTATAAAGGAATTAAAAAAAAAAATTATTGGTTCCACAAATGTCTGTGTTGAAAATTTTTCAAATCGAAAAAATATGGAGGAAGGCGTTGAATAAATTCAGCCAACGAATACTAGTACTTTACTAATGTTGGTTTTTTGCGATCAAAATCTGCTCTAACGAATGATTAAAATACACATATCGATTATTTTTACTTTCTCTTACCTATATATGTAATATATAGAGAGAAAATATTGCGATCATGTCAAAAATTCGATGTCGAGATTTTTTAGAACATCATTTTGCAAAGTATGATCCACTAGGCCCCCCAGAAAGATTTCGCGAAACCAAAATAAATAATTTTACTTCAAATTTTCTCTTATTTATATAATAACGATTGTTTTTGTAAAAATATTCAGAGATTAAAACATCATTTAAATGAACCACTCTAACATTTTATTTTGTAAATATTTCGACCGGGTTTACTTTTGATTATTTCAAGTAAAAAACAACCAGTGACGGCGACAGCTTATTCTGTGTCCGGGGGGGGGGGGGGGGGCAGGAGTGGGCAAACTTACTAACAGGCATGGGCGTAACTAAGGAATTTAGCTGGGGGGGAGGCATGGGACCACCCATCTTCGCTGGGGGGGACATGGGACCAGCCATCATCCACGGAGCCTGGAAGGTTCCAATTTTTTTTAGGGCGGGAACATTCTGGGGGCCACGAGCCTTCTGGGGCGGCGAGGCCGGGACCCCCCTAGTTACGCCCGTGGTAACAAGATGAGGCGGGACAATATACATATAGACTAATATCAAGAAAAACAAAAAAAAATTGGGGGGCAGATGCCATTCCAGTCCCGTAGCGCCATCAGAGCCCCCCCCCCTCCCGTAGCGCCGTCACTGATACGAGCCAGCATTTGAAAGTTTTTTTTTTTTTTCAGAATGTTTATTGTAATCCGAATTTTTATTTTGTTTAGATTTATATATTCTTAATGAGAAAACTATTCAAATCACCATGTCTTTGAGTGAGTCTTCTTGAATTGACTCAACTAATAATATTTTCATTACAAATTATTTTTTGTTTTTAATATATAACTTATAAATATATCTTAAAAATAATAAAATAATTTTTAAAACTCTCATTTGATTCTCCTATTATCATTGATCAAGTGTTTCTTCGAAACAAATTACATCAATCATGCAATCATCCTTTCTGGCATACACATTTTTGATTTTTTTTCATCCAAAATTTAATGTCATTTAATCTATAAATAAGTCATAAAACTTAAAAAAATGAAACCTCCAGAAATGAATGAATTTGAATGGATACAAATAAATAAAGAGATGGACCGAACTATTCCAATAGAAACAACAAAAGAGAAAATAATCAGGAAAATCAAATCTAACCCTCTTGTTCCAATAGGTAAAACTCTATTATTTATTTATTGAAAATAATTCTTTTAAATTTACCCTAATTAATTTAAAGAACCGTTATAAAATATAATAATTTGTGTGGAAATTCAAATTTATATTAAATACTTTACTAATTACCGGTACTTCATTTATTACTTTTTTCAAATGTCAAAATCATTAAACAATTTTTTTGATTTACTTCATGATTTATTTGTATAAAATACAATATTTTAGCCAATCATTTCGCAGTCATTCTATGTTAAATTTTATATAAATCACTGAAATTTTCAGGATTAAATTTAGATAATGCTTATTCTTAAATCCGGCACTGAAATACAGAAGCTGCTAAAAGAAATTTTCTTTTTTATTCTCCATTTAATTGAAATTCTATGTTTTGCTTAAAATTATTTAAACATATATATATACCAATTAGTATAATGCCTGAAGGAAAATAAACAACTTCCTAATCGTTTCAATTTTTGAATTAGCATTTTCAAAAAGTTTTATTTTTTTGTCCATACCGATTTCTTTTGGAAAAATTTTCTACAACATTTTTGTACTTGGTTAATAGAAAAGAAAATTGTAGTATTGAGAAGATGCTAGTCCGGTGAGATTATCAGAATTCGTATTTTTTGACGCTCATCCTGAGTTTGTCCGAGAAACAGAGCATCAAAAAATACGAATTCTGAGAAAATTGTAGGTTCCCGTCCCTGGCCGAATAGTTTTTTAAACTATAGAAATTGAGATTTGCTTTTTTTTCTTCAAGTTTTATTATAATAATATTGATATTTTTCTTTTAGGAGCCTTAACTACAGCAGGAGTTCTTTCTTATGGTATCTTTTCCTTTTACAAGGGTAGGTCGAGGACTTCACAAGTAATGATGCGTTGGCGTATTGCCTCTCAAGGCTTCACTCTTATAGCCCTTGTAGGAGGAATTGCTTTTTCGGGACTTGGTTGGAATGATTAGCAAATAAAGTTTCAAATTAATCGATTGTTATTAAAATTATAAATATTCTAGTAATGTATTAAGTTGTGTCTTTATTATATTTTGTTATTCCATTTCCTATTTCAAAAGGATTAATAAAAGTTTGCAGCAGGAAACAGAAGGTTGGAAATGATCAAGAGAGAATTATTTATATAAAATATTTTTATTTAAATCATGAAAAAATTAGAGAAAATGGAGATTAATCTTATTTTTATAGAATTAGCCTTGGGCAACCAGAAAAAAGAAATGAAGATAAAATAAAATAGGCTTTTTGCCCCAATATTCTTTTTTTTATGTCCACGTTTCGAGAACAACGTCATTCATCAGGACAAATTTCTTTCTTTTCCTCTAGATGTTATTGTTTGAAAAAGAGTATGTTATTATATGGAATATCGTTCGTTATATGTTTGAAAATGAAATTTATTATCATTTATATCAAGAAAATAATTTTTTTCTTTTTTCTTCAATAACTGTATGTTTAGGCCTAGAGCATTTTGGACCAGAAAATAATTTAAATAAATAAATATATAGAATGATAAAAATTTTTTTCAGCCTTAAAAAAACTTTGCTTAAAAAAATTTCAATAATTAAAATTATTTTCTAAATAAATATGCCGTTTTATTTATAAAATTTGCTATATTTGATCTTTCCCCATAATACATGACATTTCTTAATGAATCAAAAACTATTCAAATTGAATAAAATTCAACAAATTTACTAAAATCTGCTATATCTCATCTATTACTTTAGGATCTAGATTTTTAAGGAATAGAAAATTATGTTTTCCTTTTATTCCACTCCTTATTAAGCTCTTCTAATTCAATAGTACTATATATATATATATATATATATATATGCAAAGATAAGTTTTCTCGGGTTAAGTCGCGTGGGATGCTGAGATTTACTCGACGTTTCGGCTCTCTTTTTGGAGCCATTTTCAAGAGAGAAGGAAGTTAGGAGGTAATGGTGGAGGGGGGTTGTTTACGGGGTCGCAGTCTTCCTGGTCCCCAGGTCAATTTGGTGGATGACTCAGAGGCGTGGATTGGTCTCTGGTAAATCTCAGCACCCCACGCGACTTAACCCTTATCTTTGCATACATCCGGTCGCGGAAACCTTCCAGAAATATATATATATATATATATACAGGGCCGTGCCTAGGTTATTTAGCGCCCGGGGCAAGTTAGTCCTTTAGCGCCCTTTGTATATATTTTTTACATTGTCACAATAATGTTTCCCGTCCGAAAAAATATTTTACCTTTTTTTTAGAGACGCTAATTTTTTCCGCCCCCGGGACCGAAATTTTTTCCCGTGTGGCGCCCCCGGAACCAAAATTTTTTTCCGCCCGTAAAAATATTTTACCTTTTTTTTATAGACGCTAAATTTTTTGCGCCCCTTCAAAATTTGCGCCCTGGGCAAAGGCCCCGGTCGCCCCCCCCTAAGCACGGCCCTGTATATATATATATATATATATATACAATATATAGGCAGTATCATCAGCTTTGCGGCTCTTTCCTCGCTTTTCCTTGCAATGTTATAATATCATTATAAAATCGTTGCTTCCCTTTCATTCAAACCCCAGATATTTATTTTAATTCACTTAGAGTATGAAACATTTAGATACTAGCTACACAAGTGTTTCAACTTACCTTGCAATTATTTTCTGAAAAAAATATATGAGTAAAGTGGACCTCTTCCCTAAAAATGTTGATGCTATTAAGTTAGGAAATACATGATGATTCTTTATAATCATCTTAAAAAAATAATTAAGAGCAATTATTGAGAAATGAAAAAAAATCTGATAAGTACTAGTGTTCGTTGGCAGATTGAACTTAGCTTTCTGACGCATACAACTGTGATACCTAACTGAAATCAAATTTTATCCGTATACATCTTTTCGTTTTTGAGATATTTTGTTCATTCATAAACAGACAGACCGTTTTGTGTGACCATTGGGCTCTATAACCTGTATTTTCGTTAAAATCTATCTATCGCACTATAAGCTTATATTAATATATTACATATATAAGTACTGTATATACTGTATAGGTAAAGGAAAGTTCAAATAAAATTTGACGATGGAAAAAGCGCTATATTTTAATTTAACATCCTAAGGAAATTTTACTTTTACAAAACAATTTTTCTCTGGATGATTTAGGAATTTCCAGTGATTTATTTTAAAATTTTATTAACTTCTAATGCATTTATTTACTTAACAATAGCTTTTTTTGATAAGGAGCATATTTCGTCCTTGGTTAATAGGTGGGCATTGCTAAAGAGATCGAACGAACCTTGGTTGAAACAAGCGTGTCAAGGCTTTTGAAAAAAGAACCATATTAAATTACTATTCTTTCAAAACAATTTTAAGAGAACAGAGGAAGACACTTATTTTATATAGACCTATGTATATTTTTAGTCTTCGGCATCTTTGGCCTGATAGATTTTAACGATACTTTTTTGCTTTAAATATACGATATTTATGGGGCATAAGCACATTTGTTTTTACCATTTGGTATCCTAATGATTTAAATAAATATTCATCAAATTGCCTGGGATCCGACCCCCGGCTTTTTTAAAGATTATCAATATTAACATTTGTCAACTCCTCTAACCTCGCGGGCCCGGGAGGACTGTGGGGATTATATAAATAAAAATACAAATGTTGTTGTTAGGGGTCGTCCACATACCTGGTATACGCGACGCGTTGGGGAGGGGGGGGGTTGGACAAAACGTTACTAATTGTGACATGGGGGACCCGGGGGGGTTTTTCTAAGTGTCACATAACAATTCAAAGTTGAATTTATAAAATTTTTTGAAAAAAAAGCTCGAATGATTTTCACAAGGAAAAATAGAATGATTATTTGAGTCACGAGGGAAAATTTACTAAAAAAAAAAGGTAAAATGATGGGAATTTTGTATAAGAAATTTTATTCGGGGGGGGGGGGGTAGTTCTAAGTTGTGACATTATATTTGTAGAGGGGGTTTGTTTGTATGCGACTAACTGTGACATGGGGTGGGGGACTAGAAAATCGTCATAAAAGACGTTACGTAATGTGTGGACGACCCCTTATTCTTATTTAATTATTAGACTACATAATAATTATCCATAATGAGTTGATAACTTTTGTAACTAAAAGGTCTTAATAAAATATTATCACAATTCTTCTAATATTCTTGCCTAATCCTAATATGATAATCATATTTATTTTATCGTTATAATTTATCCTGCCATAAATCATTTTCTAATTTTTTTTCTCTTCCAGTAGTCTCCAAAACTCGACCCTTAAAATTTGCTTCTTTGGCACTCCTGTTAATATAAATTTCCTATTCTTTTAACCAATGCTTTATTTTGTGAGCATTACAAAAGAAACTTGATTTTCAAAGACTGACAAAAAAAAAAAAAAAAAAAAAAAAACAGTGTACCTTAAATCCTATTTCGACGTGCAGTACTTTGAAAATCTTCATATTTCTGTAGTTCGAAAATCTAAAATGAGATCTAAATGAATTTTGAATATAATTTTTAAGCGTTTATAATATAATTACTTTGTTTGTTCCATTTTAGTTCCCTGATCCTCTTCTGACCAAGATGCAAGAAGATGCAAATCTCTGGTTAGAGGCCTTCTCCTATCAGCACCTCATAAAGTTAGTTTTTTTTTTATTCATTTTATTTTGACAATTTTATTTTTAATAAACTATCCCATTCTTATATTTCCTTTTTGACCAACAATTTCATATTCTGGTTAACTTAGAATTGAGTCGACATTTATTCGAAAAAGTAAACTGCGTTCTGCATACACAACTTCTTTGCAATCAGTATAGATAGATAGCAGAGTTATTATTGTTACGTTTTTTAAAATAAGTGAAAAGGTCAAACTTTGAACATAGAAAAGAATTTTCAAATTTTTCAGTCTTGATTATTTTGTGAATTCATAATTAAATCTATCAGTCAAAATGTTTTATTCTCAAGTTTATCTTCTTTTGGAGCGAGTGCAGGAAATGATTTTGAGGGAGAAGAGATTATGTCAATTGGATAGGAGCCATTTCTCTTTTTCTGATATTTGTTTAAAATTATACAAGTAGCTGCTATAGGCGGCAATATTTCGTGTTCTCTTTATCAGAGGTGGTTTCCCTTGTTTTTAAGGAGGATCAATCACCTTGATCTCTCGCTCCCTCTTTCCATGGATCTACTCTTATTTTGAAGTCTATATACTTAGATTTTTACTAGCAAGAGAAAGTTTCTACTCAGCAAAAAAGATAATTTCTTATAGATTTCGTGAATTCATATCGTTATTTTTAATAAATTCATTGGCCATTTATTTGATATAAACAGCTCTTGTTGTCATTCTTCATCTTAATTATTTATAAATTAGAATACAAATACTGGGTATTTGATAATGAATTAATGTATCGTTTGTTAGTTGATTACTTAAATTCAATTAAATTTGTCATTCGGGAGCCTTTTATAGAGTAATAAATAGGAACCTAAACAGAATGAAATTGTGACAAAACCAGAAAAAATTTGAACCACCTCCTGGCTCTCTCTCTCTCTCTCTCTCTCTTTTGTATTGGAGGTTTTTCTGTTCCGTTCCACATAGTTAGTGTGCCGAGTATATTTGTCGAAGGCGCTCCCGCTCGCTCTCTCCTTGGCTTAGCTGTTGCAAGGCTCACGCCAATGAGCCTGTTCACCTTGCGTGGGCCCTGAGAAAAACGGTCCCTCCCCCTCATTCCCTATCCTATCCTCAAATTCTCCTCTTACCTCACCTCACTCTCTCTCTCTTTCACTCCTCACTAGCCTCAATGGCCTCCCAGGTGCCTTCTTCCCAGGATAACGCTTTCCCAGGACCCTCATGCCTTTTATAGCTCCGGCCGCATCAGCAGCCTTAAATCACTCATAAACTATTTTTCCAAATAATAACGAAGTGAAGAAAAAAAATTCATAACAAAAATCTTATATTTGTTTTATAACCGTGTTTTAATACTGTAGACTATAATCCAGTTATTTTTTTATCCGACTGTTTTTCGATTTCAAAATTTTTTTATGAAGTTAATTTACTTTTCAAGCAAAGGGTTAATGATTTAATTTCTTTTAGTGATAATTTAATAACGATTTATAGGACGAACTAGCGATCCCAAGAATGGGGAGGGGGGAGGGACGAAGTTCGGCCCATTTTTCTAAAAAAAAAAATTTAATTTAGAACTAATCCTCTTTGGATCCTAATTTTGGTTATTTTTTCTGAGTTTCTCTTGTAAATTATATACAAGATAATTAACATTTATTTGTTTTCAGTAGCTTACCGAGGGGAGGGTGGGGATCCGCCCAGAGTCGGCACAGGCCACCAAATATGAAAATACTTTATTTTTCTTGGGTTTGAACCGAAACATCGTACATTTGGGAGTTCCATTGATGTAGAGACATCTCCTTTTGGCTGCCACCTCCTCTCATTGTTCGCAAAGAATATTTTATTTTTCTAAATAATAACAAATCTGCCCAGGTCCCTTGTCGGCATAGGCCTCCGAATGTTAGACAACTATATTTGTGTAAATATGTACAAAATATACAGTATATAGGCCCCCAACTGGCCAGTTTTTAATTAAATTTTGAGAATTTTTTTAAGAAAAGTTTTTCAATTAAAAAATATTGGATTTTGAAAAACTTTTTGAGCCGGCCCAAATACTATTTAGGAAGCCGGCTATTTTTTCTTGTTCCATTAAAGTCCAATGATGCAAAATTTCATTTCAAAATTCATTTGAGACTTTGTTCAAACATTGCGACAGTTGGTCAGACGGATATTTCGCTTTTAAACTCATATACCTGGTATATCTTTTTTTTTTATATTTATAGAGAAAGGGAGATGATATAAATAAATAAAGTATAAATGATTTTATCTCTTGCTTTGCTTCTTTATTTAATAAACATACAGCTAGTTTTAAATTAACTTAGTTCTCCAAATCGCTAACTTAGTTCCGAGATTCAGCCAGAGATAGCAGCACAGGTATCAAGTTTGGAAATTCTTCTCACAATAGAATTATACTCATCTATCCAGAATTAAAATAAATTCAGTAGCGGTTCCAAGATTTTGTTAACGGGAGGGGTCCGAAATTTCTGATGTAGGGGAGTGGGAGAAGAATATACCGCTGGTGCCTATATTAATATAATTTCCGTAATAATAAAAATCTTAGCTTTAATTTCATAATTTAACTCCTAGCCTAGCTTAATTTAAAATTTTTTTATTTTTCATATAAGTTTGAAATCATGTCGAAAAATCTAGAATTCTAGAGAGCAATATTAAGGTAGAGTGCGAGTGTAAAAGTAAAAAAAAAAAAACCTCTTAAAAAGAACTTTGGAAAATTTGGAAACTATGATGTAAAATTTTGAAAGTGGAGTTCGATAAAAAAAAAAAATTTCGAAAAGAAATGGAAGACTCCTCTGTGGGAGTGAAGAAATTCCAGTAATTTGGAAAAAAAAATTTAGAACAAATATCAAATAAAAAAAATCTTGGCGAAATAAGCAACTATTAATAATAGATAATCAGTTCTTGGGCCACTCCACAGATTCTCTTAACCCCCTCTCCACTGTTACATAAACATGGTCCCGCTCTATGATCACTTATTAACACCTAAAAACTCTAAAGACAAATTTCTATATAACCTATTTATAAGTGAAGAAATGCGCTGAAATGACTTTTTCGATTTTTCCTTAGAATGACTCATAGGATATTATTCACTACCTAGTGATATATTCTTTCCTAAAACGGCAAAGGCTTAAAAAATTAAATTTTCTTTTCCCTTTTGAAATGTTAGCTCTTAGCTAGGTTTCCGATCCAGATTTTTCTAAAAGTCGCGGTTAATGCAAAATCAAGGTTCACATTAACACTATAAACTTCGTACAATTTTCTATTAAACAATTAAATTTATTTTATAGCCTACATTATGAACATTTTAAATAAGAATCTACATTTTTTAAATTAATATCTCAGTCGTCGAAAATACAATAAAATTAATAATTTCTCAAAGTAAAGATTAAAAAAACCCTCATCTTGATTTTCAAAATTCAAATTTTTTTATTAAATAATTCTTTTTCAAAAAATGAGAATCAATTTTGAAATTTTTTGAAGTTTGGATACCCCCCCCCCCCTTGGAACTCAAATTGTTGAAGAGTGGCCCCTGTGAATGAATATAATAATAATGGATAATGATTATTCTTTTTCTTTTTTTTTATTTATTGTAGTTAAGGTCTTTTTCGGCATCTGAGGCCCTTAGACCCCGATCAATTAATTGGTAGCCAATTCAATTGAAATAAATTTTTTGCCTGGGACGGAATGCTAACCCTTGACCTTTGATGCCAGAACATAATGCTCTACCTCTGAATTTATTATTATATAGTCTCAAAAATTAATTAATTTTCCAATTCTATTTTATTTTAGAGAAAAAAATAAATAAATTCACAATAAAAGAATAAATCTTTATTTTTTAAGTCACTCAATTATTTATACAAAATTTCTATGAATATTTCAGCCGCATTCCAAAGTCATCCTCAGCCAAAAAATTAAAGCTGGAAAACGTCATCTAATTAAAGATAAAAAAAACCCCAAGATTAAGTTTCAAAAGGTTTTCATTTCAACTTATGCATATTTCGACGTTAATAAGTCATATATATCATTCATAGCTCTGAAGACGTATTAACGTCTAAATGTTAAAATAAGTTAAAATAAAAAACTTTTGAAACTTTACCTAGTGTTATTTTTCTATCTATAATTAGATGATAATTTAATTAAATTTAAGAATGTTTCAACTAGTACCATCAATGAATTCTTTGGATTATACTGGAAAACGTAATAAAAAAAAATTTGCCCGAATAGGTCCACTATTGATATTAAAAAACTTTTACCGAACGCGGCCGAAATTTTCATTATGATTTGAAAAAAAACAAGTGTATGAATTTATTATTTTATCCACAAATTTATTTTTTTTTTCACTGAAGGCACATACTATTATTCCAAAAATAAGAAAAAAAATGTATGGGGGTTGTTTTAAAATTGTCCAAGAGAAAATCTGATGAATAAGCACATTGGTAATGAGTTTCGATTGGTTGTCGGATCTTCTTCAGGTTTGTTGTTGGCTTTCTCTTTCCTTTTGACTCTGACTCGTTTGTTCCGATGGTTCTGTTCGTTCGGCCCCCTTCGAAATTTTCCCTCTTACTCCGGGGATTCCCCGAACTACCTCCTCTTCATCACCTTCCCTTCGCTTCCCCCACCATACTTTCTTTCTCTTTCTCTCTCTCTCTCTCGACCCGACCCCGTTCTCTTCTGTTAATCCATCAAAGCAATTGCAAATGCAACAATACCAAATTTATTCAAAGAATATCTCATTTAATTATTATCCCTATTTATTTTTTCCTTCACAACTTTGGATTTATTAAATATAGAAGTCTGTTCTAAATTTCTAAATGAAAAATTAGGCATATTGATTTTAATAAAGAGTATTTTTGAAATTTGAAGAATTATCTCTTGTTTATAATAGTTAAAAAATTCTTACACGTTAATTCGAACATCTACTTTATGAAGTAAAATTCGATTATCCGAATCTAAATCGTTCCGATTCTCAATTATCCAAATGCCGCAAGCCCAGATTTTTTTAACATTGGCCCTAAAATAAATTTGTATATCCATTTTTCTTGATTTTTCCAATTTTTTACATTTTCGTGTATAAATTAGAAAAAATATTGTAATCAAAATTAAATATTCATGATTTTGTGATTCTCGACGTTTTAGAAATTCCTGAGTAAAAAAATAAACATTTTTGAATTATGTCTGCCTATCAGGTCTAATCTCTGAGCAAAAACGTTAACTTTTAACATCTGAAAACAGCGTTTATTCATTTTAACACCTCATTTCCTCAAATTGCTATTCTGTAAGCAAAAGCGTTAACATTTAGACAATAGTGTTAAAAATTAATGTCATGTCCAAGGGGTGCCTTTAATATTTTAACACTGTGTTTAATGCATCAAAATGGCGTCTTTAACCAAAATTAATTTTTTTTTTTTTTTTTTTTTTCAAAAAACATTTACACTTTTTTCTCATTCAACTCACACTCCACACACATTCAGACAGTCTTTTCAGCAACTTAGGCCATAGAAGACTACGATAACCGTTATATATGATAATATCTATTGGGGGTCCAGGCATTTCTATTTAAGCCATTTGGTAACCGGTTGGGAATTTAAAAACGCAATCAGCTAATTCGATGAAATTTTTTATGAATTTATTACACTAAAAACGTAGATTTGTATCAACTTTTAAACTAAATATCTCAACCGGAAGTAGTACTTATCTAATGAGTTTTTTTTTAATTTTGAAATTTATAATTTTTATCCAAACCAACAAGTGTCAATAAAAAAAGGTAATAATAAACAAATGAAAATTTGTCTCTTTCTATTGTTTTTAAGATAATCATGCATTTGAGAGTACCATATATAGTACCATATAGTACCATATTTGAGAGTACAATATACGGGAATTTATTCCCAAATTTTTTTTTATTTGTATTCGATTATTCAGGAAATTTTTGGTTTCAATTAGCCGAAATGTTATTAATCTATTATTTTACAATATTCTAATCATAATAGAGCCACCTATGTACATTTTATATTAACTTACAATTTAAAAAATTATAACTATAAATGTAATAAAGAAATAAGTATTATATTTATCACGAATGTGTTTATTAAAGCTTTTGTGGTTTGAATTATTATTATTAGGAGAATTTGTAATTATAGACCACATTTTTGTATTAATTATTAATTAAAAATATATAAATACTGTACAACGTTTCGACTCCTTATTCTGCAGTATTTATATATTTTTAATAAATAATTAATACAAAAATGTGGTCTATAACTACAAATTCTCCTAAGTATTATTTTTTTTTTTTATATGGATGAATGGATCTCATGAGGAAGTGCTTGCTCCTTCCCAATCACCTGGCCCATACCTCTCGACAGGTCCCGAGTTAACCAAATTAGGGACATCCCCATTTTAAGGCACTTAGACCACCTCAAATTGAACCCTTTGTGTTTGTGGGGATGAGATTTTCCTCCATTTTCCTTACCCCAAGAGGAGACTTCGGCAATGTTGAATTATTTGAGTCAAGCTGGACTCGAACCTAAGTCCTGTTAAAACTTCAGATCCGTATTCCGCAACTTATTCGGCTTAGCCACTTGCCTCCTCTTATTATTATTGTAAATTATTGAAACGAAAATGTATTTATGGCTCAGGAAAAATAGGGGTTTGCGTGAAAAAATTGCTCAAAGAGTTGAAACTTTGCATTGTTTGTTAGCGAGGTGAATAGCTGAATCAATATGTAGTAGGAAAAATAAAAGGCCGAGCAGCTAGATTTATTTCTTTAATTGAGAACCCACAGCGACGTTTCGGTCGACTATGCGACCATCTTCATGGCTAGAGTTCAGTCAATAGAAAAACCCCTTATGTTCCGTCTAAGTGCCTTAACCTTGCCAGAACATAAGAGGTTTTTCTATTGTTTGAACTCTAGTCATGAAGATGGTCGCATAGTCAACCGAAACGTCGCTGTGGGTTCTTTAATAAAGAAATAAACATAGATCCTCGGACTTTTATTTTTCCTAGTTAAAATTGTTTTTTTTTTTAACACACTTTTTTCCCAGACACACTCAAACACACACACATAACAGGCACACTGTCTTTTCGGCAACTCAGGCCATATAAGACTTTTAACGAAAACTCGTATTTGATTAATATATATATATATAGGGTCCAGCATATTTATTTAAGCCATTTGGTATCCAAATTGCTTAAATAAAATCATCGGACTGCCTGGAATCCGAACCCTCGACCCTTGGCATAGAAGATCAGCAATCTAGCAACTACACCAAGGCCCGAGGGTCTTTAGTTAATTAGAAGAATATATACTTAAAATCACTGTTTCTAGAAGTATATAAAATACTAAATTATATCCAGCCCCTGGGTGGTAGCACAGTAGTAGAGTTTTTGTCTCCTGTGCTTTCCTCATTCCCTCTCGTATTATAGTCTATATGGCGAAGAGACTTAAAATTTTATTGAAAGGACGGACAGAAGCAGCCAAAAAGAAAATATTTTGAATGCTCTAACAATTTTCCGGTGACGTTTCGGTCTATTTATTAGTGCTCCATCATGAATTCATATATTTAACTCTCTTGGGGGACCATTGATACACATTGTATGCTCCTTCAACAATAACAGGGGCGTATATAAGGGGGAGGGGCGAGGGGGTCCGGCCCCCCAAAAAAAAAAAAATTTCCCAAACACATATACATATATAGGGATGATATTAATATATCTATTGGAGGTCCAGGCATTTCTATTTAAGACATGTGGTATCCAAATGGCTTAAATAAAATCATCGGACTGCCTGGGGTCCGAACCCACTACATTCGATATAGAAGTAGGCACGCTACCAACTTGACCAAGCCCGTAAGCCCTGTCACATTTTGTTTGGCATTATTCAAGCCGCGGAAAGTGAAAAAACATCAATAACTTTAAGTAACTCAAAAACTAAGTGAGATAAAAAAATCGAAATTCGGTGCTGTTACTTATCTAGAACAAACATAACAAGTTTCATAAAAATCTGAGATTTTGGGTGAAAAAATTATTTTTTCTTTTTGGTTGATTTGACCCTATAACAAAATTACCTAAAATAAAATTTTGAATAAAATTGCAAACTATTAATTAAAAAAAAAAAAAAATAAATAAATAAATAATCGACTGTTTAACATAGAATGTAAAAATTGTTGAAGCGATAGAGGGATGAACACTTGCGATAACCTTCTCGATCCACCATCCACTTTGCGAATGAACTCTATCAACGAGTCTTGTGTTTCATAATGAAGCTGTAGAAAGATCTATTGACGGCCTTTGCACTTTTAATGCCCGAACGGAATTCAGCCTCCAGGTGCTAATATTTTAATAAAGATTGACTTTAAATCGCCAAGTATAAAGCTTGTGATGTCTGTCGCCTTCGGCTACATTTTTATCAGGCTTATCTACCATGACCTTGACCCATTTATTTCTCATGTGGTATATAACGAGATTATCTTACTTACCTTTCTCTTTTCATATTCTTCGTTGAAATTATTCTTTATTATTGCCATTTTTGAAGACACAAAGTTTTTACGCGATTATTTCTATTATTAAATTAATATCTTATGATAAGAAGAAAACTATTTTTATTTTTACTAAAAACAAGATATTAAGAGAATTTTTTTGAGAGTACAGTGAGCTGAAATCGAAAAAAGCGGCCAAAACTATCGTTTTTTTTTTGGCGGATTTTCTCAAAATTAGAACTATATACACAGAATCATGAGTTCTAGACTAGGAACCGACCAAAATTTCGATCCTTGATTCGGCCGTGGTTTCGGTTTCGGCCAAAAACCAGCCGAATCCTGAGTTTGTAAAGATGGGATGAGATTCGAATAAAAAAAAAAACGTCCTATTAGATCCGCCTTTAAAAAAAAGGTCAAATGATTTTCGCAACAGGGAAAAGTGGAGTGATTGAGTCACGAAGGAAAAATTACTATATTAATTTTGTATAGAAAATGTTAAGAAAACGTTTAAAACAAGTTTCGGTTTCGGTTTGAGTGAAAACTAAAATTGAAGCAGAAATTCGATTTCGGTTGAAAATCTTGTTTCGGTAGGACCCTATTCTATACTCTTCAATACTTCATATTTTACCGAAAGGGGTTAAAGTTTCCCCTTGACAAAGTCGAAAAAACAATTATGTTATGTAAAATATTAAATAAAATATATGTTAATCTTAAAATACAAAAAAAAAAAATGCTTTTTACAAAAATGACATATATTTTTACAAAAACCTACATGGGGTGAACTACACATTACACAAGGTGGCAAAAAAATATTTTTTTTAATTACAAGCAATATGTCTTTATATACATTTTAATGGACACTGGTTACGAAAAAAAGACATTTTTTTTAGAAAAAATATCTTTTAGATCCAGCCTTTATTCAAATTAATTGGTAGCTAACATAATTTTTTCATTTCTAGGGCCTTGTTAAGATACCAGGATATATATGGACCCTGTTATGCATTAGTGTGTCAAGCGCCAAAAAATTAAAAATTCAGTTAAGCTCGGAATATTGTTTCAAATGCTTTAATTAATAGTATTTTTTATGAAATATGCCCTAAAAAAATTTATATTTAATGTTACTTGCACAATTGACAAAAAAAAAAAAAAATTATATATAATCCAATGAAAACAAAAAATCTGGTGTGACTGGCGCACAGCACACAACTTTCTCTTACCTTCGGTAATCGAAAGTTGTGTTCTGTGCTTGTCACACCAGATTTTTTGTGTCTACATGTTTAGTTTCCGACAGTAGGGTACAATTGAATTCAAGATGTAAAATTTTTAAGTATGGCAAAATATTTATATTTTGTTACCATGGCAATCATTTCTCCTATCTTTTCTATGGAGTACAAGAGTAAAGTGGTCTTCAGAAGATTTCAATGACAAAATGAGAATATACATTTTATTGAAGATCTAAAAAATAATTGATTTTTGAATTTAAAAAAAAAAATCATTGGAGCAAATTTAGAGAAAATCGAAAAAAACTGAAAAAGTGTATCAGTAAAGTACTAGTACTCTTTGGTCGATTTTGTTCAAAAGCTTCGTGTCACGTCCCAGGGGGGTGCCTAATCTATATATAATAATTGCGGAGTGTCCGTCTGTCTGTCTGTCTGTCTGTCTGTCCGTCTGTCACGCTCTGTTTGACCAACTTCCCATTGGAATTTTGAAACGAAATTTTGCAGTCTTATTGAGGACGTTATAGAGAGTCCCGGAAAAATACTCGGGTCCCAAAATTCCTATAACTTTTTGAGTTATTAATTCTTAAAGTTACGATTTCTCCCATAGGAAATGTATAGAGAAATATTCAAGTATTCTTTGAAGTTGTGTATTCTATGAAGGTAAACAAATCCTCAAGCAGGCACTGGATTGGAATACGTAGTAATAATAATTTTCTTTTATAATTAAGAAAAGGCGAGGGTCCGCCGCAGGCGGCCCGAGCCAGCAGTGGGGGTCCAGGGGGCGTAGCCCCCTGGCTAGACGCGAAGCCCGCCGAAGGCGGGCGGCGCGGCTAATTTAAATATAAAATTTCATCCTCCTAGCTCTTTTCGTTCTTGAGATTATTTTGTTCACAGAGAGACACACACCATGTCGCGAAAACCACTTTTTTGGATTCAGGGGACCTCAAAACGTGAAGATCCATCAAAATCTCGACATCGAATTTTTGACATGAATCCAATACTTTCTCTCTATATATATATTACATATATACATAGGTAAGAGAAAGTAAAACTTTAATGTTAATTTTCTCAAAACTCGGTAGCTGGCGCTTGACACACTAATGCGTAACAGGGTCCATATAATTCAGACAAATCACAAATCTTATATCTATCTGCGCTATGAATAGTTCTATTCTTAAGACTTTTTGTGTTTGTAGGTAAACAAGGCCACAGAATAAAACGTTGTATCTTATCCAAATAAACTACAGTTTACACGAAATCATGAATTTTTATTTAATATCGAATGATAATCCGATACTTCTTATAGGTTCTATAAAATTTAATTATCTTTTATTTAAGACTACAAGCTTTGATTTACCAGAGGCAATAGGGCAGCTAGTGCGTCCTCGGGTACCGAGGAAATTAAAAAAAAAAAATTTGGGAACCCTATTATGTTTTATTCTATATTATAATTCCTCTGTTATATTTGATTAAATAAAATTCAAATTTGTTTGGGGAGGGGGGGGGCATTATTTTCCCTAGCCCTGAGCCTCAACCCACCTTAATACGTCTCTGGATCCGATCCCAAAATCTATGTGAACCTCTTTCGGGTCCTAGGCTCTATAGACTTTTGACGAAACTCATTTTTTAAATTCGATATATCAGGGGATCTAGGCTCATTTATTTATATTATTTGATCTCCAAATGATTTGAATAAATATTAATCGGAGTACATATGGGATCCGAACCCGCGCACCGTGGCTTTAAGACTATCAATATTGACATTTGTCAACTCCTCTAGCCTCTCGGCCACGTGGGGCTTTAAATTGTTACCCTCTTTATATTATTATTATTTCCTTGACTTATTATTCTTTATATGAATAATTATTACAAATTAAATCGTAGCGCCTGATACATAGGCATCGCCTCCACCAACTACGTTATGTATCTGTCTATAATATAGGGGATTAAAGTAGAGGCAAGAGGAAAATCTGCATTTTTGTTAACTAATCATTAACCTTTAAACCCGTGGAGTTTTATTTGTAAGTTCTTTTTGTAATAAAGAAAAGTATTCCATTGATTTTTTTATTCTATTAGAAATTAATAAAAATTCTTAATATGTTAGACACGAGTACTATACAAAAAGAGTTAGCATTTTTTTAAGGATTTTGACTAAAATAATAATAAAGTTAATCAATCATTTACATTTTAAATCAATGTGTTTTTTTTTTTTTTTTTTTTTTTTTGAATGTTCAATTCCTACAACAAAAAACATAATTTGTAATTTCCTGTTAGTTGGATATGATTGGTTAGAAGACGAAGGAGGAAAATACTAGCCTCTCTCAACACTTCACTTTTGTAACTGATATTTGATTACCCCTTTGGGAGGGCCGAAATATTTGCAATAAAATTGAAGTGTTAAGAGAGAAGAGGCTGGATTTTCATCTTCTTCTTGCGAAAAATATTGCTAATTAACTTGTATTCTATTATCTAATATCTCCACGATTGAATAAACTAAATTTGTATGTAGTTTTTTTTATCTTTGAAAAATATATATTTAGCTTACAAAATAAATAAAGCTAAAAATACAAAATGATTTGTTATTTTTGAAACTTTGAAGATAATTAATTTTATAACATAAATACATGTTTTGTAAAATAATAGACGGTGAAATACTTTATATAGGGTGTATATACTGTATATTTGATTTTGAAACATAATTTTTGATAAAAGAACTCCATCACCGGAAGAAAAACAGCTGAGGGTAATAACTTGAATCGGAGAATTAGGCATTGGGCGTTTGAAATTTAATTTTTGGTTACCCAGAAACGAAACCTTGAGTCTTCGCAAGGAAAAATATATTAATTTGATTTATCGTTTGAGATAGATTTTTGAATGTTAACACACATAGGCGAATATTGTACAAGACTAAGTTCTACGGGGGGGGGGGGGGGCGCTATATGTTTTTAAACTTAGACTATTATTTGGTATATTTGGTATCCAAATGGCTTAAATAAAATCATCGGACTGCCTGGGGTCCGATTCCGCAACGTTTGGTATACTAGGTTAGCACGCTAACCTATACGCCAAGCCCCGAGGGCAAAAAAAAAATTATTTTTACTATTCCAATCCAGTGCCTCCTTGAGGGTGTACATTCATAGAATTCATAAATAATATATTTATAAAGAATACATAAATATTTCTCTTTACATTTCCTATAGGAGAAATCGTAACTTTAGGAATTAATAACTCATAAAGTTATAAGAATTTCGGGCCCTGACTATTTTTTCTAGACTCTCCATAACGTCCTCTATAAGAAAAAATTTTGTTTCAAAATTCCAACTGGAAGTTGGTCAAACAGAGTGTGACAGACAGACATGTGGATAGACGGACACTTCGCTATAGATTACAATTTTTTTATTTTAACCTTAATTGGCAGGGATACTTTAATATTCCACATTCAAATGATTGAATTTGTTGTTTGTTGCGTCAAAAATTAAACTATTTTAATTACAAACTTAATAAGTGCGTCCGTTCTAAAAAATATTTGCTCTAAATGTTTGTACACAACGCCACTTTTTACTAGGGTGGAACCAATTTATCTCTTTAGATTTTTACATCTATTACCTCCAAAATATATGTTAATATATAGAGAGAAAGTATTCATGTCAAAAACACAATGTTGAGATTTTGATGGAAATAGACGTTTTCAGAACCCCTGAATCCAAAAAATTGGATCCTGCGAAAGGTCTGTCTGTATGTGTGTGTTCAAAATAAAGTTTGAAGGAAATGAGCTAAGAGGTTGAAATTTTATATTTAAAAATATAAATAGGTCCGCGAGCCGTGGCTCAGAGAGAATACATTAGCTTCTCGTACCTAGGATCCCGGGTTCGCTTCCCGTCCCAAGCGACAAAAATTTATTTCATTTGAATTGGCTACCAATCATTTGATATAAATAGGGATGGGGTCTAAATAGCCTTAGATGCCGAAAAAAACCTTAAACAAATTTAAAAAAAAAAAATATAAATATTACATATTGAATTCTAATGTACTGTCGGAAACTAAATACACGTCAACACAAAAAATCTGGTGTAACGACCACAGAACACAACTTTAATTACTGAATATGTGCAACTAGTCACACCAGATTTAAATAAAAATCTCATTCATGATTTCCTAAAATTAAATATAAAAAAAAAGTTTCGGGTTTGGGAGATAGAGCAAAAATTTAAATATTATCCAATTTATTTTGACACGGATAATATATATTTATATAGTGGAATATACATATATAATTTGATTCATTTCAGATTGGTGGGAGTGTAGAGAGTGCAGAGTGAACGCCTTCATCAAATATCGCTTTAATTTATTAAATTCGTCCAGAGCGAGTAAAAACCTCACGATACTCTCTCATTCGAGGTCCTCCTCCTCGTGTCTACCAAGTGAAATTATCCAACGCAACCTCTCTCTCTCTCTCTCTCTCTCTCCCTCCTCTCCCCCTACTTTACCCTCACTTCTCTTTCTCTGTCTCTCCCCTCATTATTCTCATTCTCTCTCTCTCTCATTCTCTCTCGCTCGTTTCATATCTCTTCCTCTCTTTATTCGTCTCCTCCATTCTCTCTCTCTCTATATCCCCTCCCATCTATATCTTTTTCTCTCTCTCCCTCTCGCCCTTCTCTCTTTGTTATTGGTCACACGTCAAATATTTTCCAACGATATATAATAACTAAAATAATTTAGTATACTAAAAAATGCTTGAAATAAAATTTTTTTTTCTAAAATGATGAGACTATCGCGTGCTGTACTTATCATACATTCGCTGAAAGTGAGTCAAAATCATGTAAAAAAATATTTTGCAAATGATTCAAATACCAGTTAATTTACACTCATTAGATCAGTTGTGTGGAGATCGCGCGCGTTCTTGAGTATATTTAAGCCATTTATACTTGAAAAGTCAAGAAGCGCTCAACATCTGGATAAATGGACCAGATGAAGAAGCAAGAAGCATGCTGCGGATACAAGAAGGGAGGGTAAAGGGGGTATTTTTTTCAAAAAACAAAGGATTAAAAATTAATCGACCAACAGACTAGGTCAAGTTTCAAAATGCAAAACAAAATTTCGTTAATGATTAATAATTTTTTGAACTTTTATTAAAGTTAAATCTCTCTATTTTGTTAACTAGAAAGTAATTTGCCTTCTCTAAATGAGCTCGAAGAACTTGTTTTATCTCCCTCCTTAACTACGCCCTAGATAGGGTGACAAGACTCCCTAATGTTGGTAGTCCAGCTGTAAAAAAGACACTGTCTAGGGGGATCCCTAAAGCGAAAGATATTTCTACAAGAAAAAATATAATTTTTTTGAACTTAGCTCAAAGGAAAATAAAAAAGTAAAATGTTGAAAAACAGTCTCTTAATTCTAAAAAAAAATTCTCTTTCTTTTTTATATGGGCAGAGAAAAAAAATTTTTTTTCAAAGTTTTTTCGGCATCTTAGGCTCTAAATTTTTAACGATTCTCAAATTATTTCAATACGTTATATAGGAGGGTTCAGGCACATTTATTTATACCTTTTGGTATCCAAATAATCTAAATAAATATTCATCGGACTGCCTGGGATCCGAACCCGCACCCCTTTTCTTTAAGATTACCAATATTGACATTTGTCAACACCTATAACCTCTCGGCCACGGCCGAGGACAGAGGATATTATTATGATTTTAATCAAACATAAGTTCTTTATTAATGCTATCTGAATCTGGAACTAAAATATGATAAATCCTCCATTAGTCTCTCCCTACTACTCTCCCTTGAGGATTAGATACGCCTCTTTTCTTTTTTTTTTTTTATTTAAACACACTTTTTTTCACTCACACTCATATTCACAGTCTTTTCGACAACTCAGGCCATATAAGACTTTATACGATAACCGTTATTATGAATAATATATATATTAGAGTCCAGGCATTCTTATTTAAGCCATTTGGCATCCAAATGTTTTAAATAAATTCATTGGACTGCCTGAGATCCGAACCCTCGAACCTTGGTATACAAGGCAGGAGCGCTACCAGCTACGCCAAGCCCGAGGGCAGATACACCACTACTTTTGCTAGTAATTTCTTCTGTCATGGCGATGCAATTATTGAAAATATCTATTTGAATTAACAAGCTTAGCTTTGATATATTTTTGCATTTTATTTATTTAAGGTCTTTTTCGGCATCTGAGAACATTTAGACCCCGTCCCTATTTATTTCAATTGATTGGTATCCAATTCAATTGAATCAAATTTCTCTGTGCCGGGATGCGAACACTTGATCTTTGGCACCAGAAGCTATTGCTCTACCTCTGAGCCATAGGTCAAGAGTCAGCTTTAGTACATCATTTACTAAAATTTAACAATATTAAAATTTTTTTTTCTCTTTTTACTTAATTCCTATATGCCTTTTAAGTGATGTGGAGAAGACCAAATAAAAAAAATAGGTGAAATAAAAACTGGCGCTCTCCAGACCCTTAGTATGAATTTTTCATTTAACCTTTTTTTTATACAAAAACTATCTCTTTGCCACCTCCTAAACTGGACGCCCCAAGCGACGACTACCCTGTCAGTCTCTCCCTCCCCTAGTGCTCTTTTCTATATAACAAAGTGCATATGAATTAACTCATTAAAAATAACTTTCTAGATTCCTATAGACATTTTTTGATTCCAAACTTCTAGCTGGACCATTATGATTCGGTTTGGTAAAAAAGATGAGATGTTTATTTAAAAAAATGGAACAAGATTCCTTACTGACCTGAAAATTTAAAAAAAGCTACTGTCTTTTTTCAAATTTTTCGATTAGACTTATATATTAAAAATTTTTCTATAATATTTATATTCTTTCATTGACTATTTTTATTTATTAATAATAAAAAAAAAAATTAAATCTATTTTTCCCATCATCTCTTCATTTTCTACCGCAATAAGTACGAGTGAAATTCCCATCAGAAATAATTCTATTTTAATGCGACGGATGTAGTAAATGTAGAGTAGTCTCCCCACCTCTTTTTCTATCTCTCTTTCTCTCTCTTTGCCAAGGCATTCTTGCTTCTGTATATCCTTTCCCATGATGAAATATTCCAAGTCGCCGTTCTTTGATTATATTTTTTACTGCTAAAAAGTTTCGGGCGTGCGAAATGAATGAATTAAATTAAACTAGCATTGTTCATTTGAAACAATGGCCGCCATCGAAACGTCACTTGGCGATATGACTTGTCTTCTATTCCCTTTCTACCCGGCGCCATATTATTTTAGGGAGAATTCCCTGTCCTTGGAACCCTTATAGTTTCATGGCCAATGGCAATTAACCGCTTCTTTGTTCTCTTCCGGGGTGAAAACGTCCCATAACTTTTCATCGAGGCCTACCGTTTCCTCTATGTGAGCGATTCGGGTATAATATTTATAAATTATTTAAAATTAAGCCTATATGAAAAAAAGTTTTCTTAGTTAAGAGTTAGGATTTTTCAAAATTATTTTTACTTAATATTCATACTTAAAAAAAATACTTTTATTGCACTTCAAAGAAGCAATTCTACAAAATGGTTCATTCATTCACTGCAAGTTCCATTTAGGAGAAATTTAGCCTCCACTAATTGAAAAGATATAGTTCTCGATTCATGTTCCAAAGATCAGTGTTTCGGTACCATCCTAAACGGCAAAATATATCGACTACGAATTAATTTAAATAAATTTGAGCTTGGAGGCCTAACAAGGGAGTAAATCAACAGCCACCTAGATCGTTATTGCTAAGTAATGCCAAAACCACTTCTTGGATGGGTGACCCCGAGAAATAAGCGTGTTGAACGTCCCCCTTTGTCATCGGTATTTAAATTTAAAATTAAAAACCTGCAGCTGAAAATCTAAACTCACATCAAATTTATTTCAAATCTTTTTGGGCATCGGATCCCATCCTTATTTATTTCAATTGATTAGTAACCTATTCAATTGTAATAAATTTTTTCGCATGAGACGAATTGTGGACCCCTGCCCTCTAGCACAAATAGCAATTTACCACTGTGCTACGGCTACGGCTCAGGGACTATTTTAGATTAAATAATCCTTTTGACTTAAACTAACAAGATTTTGGAATTGCTATATTATGGTGTTACCTCTAGACTTAAGCTAAAGTTGAAACAGGAGTCCTCTCTAAAGAAACGATCCTACAGGGTAGATAGTGGCGCAGTATTTAAGAAATTATGGGTGATTTATCTAGAACAAATAGGACCTATGTAGGGAATGAAAAAAAAAAATCTTCAACGTAAGTGTGGCTCAAAAACAAGCCCTGGACCGTAGCACAGTGATTGAGTTCTTGCCTCGTATACTAGGCGTCAAGGATTTGCATCACGACTTAGAACTTTTTTTTTTAATTTTCCCTGTGATTGAATACCATAGTTAAAAGTAGAATACAAAATTCAAAATATTTATAAATAATTTTTTCCTTGAACCTTATGCAACATAACAAATTTTAGCTATTTTTTTTTAATTAAAAAACAAGCCTGAAGATGATCCCAATCTAGGATTGAAACCTCGTTTTTGTTAACATTAATTGAAGTTGGCCAAAAATTTTTAGTTTAAGTTGGGGAACAGCTTGGTAAACAATATGGTTGGAAGTTTGTCAATAATTAAACCCGGAGATGATAATCAGGCCACTTTTATTAGAGGGACTCCTACTTCTACTAGTTAACGTTTCGGAGCAAAAACGGCTCCTTCTTCAGGTCTTTATAATTAGCAAAAGTAAACATATGAATTACATGATATGATAGAAATTATAAACGGATGGTTTCGTGGTGAATTCACCATGCGGGGTTAATAATAAAATCAATTTCGTCATGATTTATTTAATGCTGTTGATAATGAATTCGCAGGCGCACATATTTATACAACTAAAAGACATTGCGTTAAAGATAATGACAAAATTGAGGGCGAATTTGATTATAGATCCCTCATGGTGAGTTCACCACGAAACCATCCCTTTATTTGTATCATATAGGGCCTAATGTAATTCATATTTGTTAATTATAAGGTCCTGAAGAAGGAGCTGTTTGTGCTCCGAAAAGTTGACTAGTAGCGGGAGGAGTCCCTCTAACAAATTGGCCTGATTATCATCTCCGAGTTTAATTATTGACAATCTTCTCAAATTCATTTTTGTTATTTTCTTTTTCAAGTGCAGGCCATAGACCTTTTTTTTACCTTACAGTATTAATAAACAAAGATAAATACACGATATAAATAAATACAGAACCTAGAGTAGGCTATATGGACCCTGTTATGCAATGGTGTGTCAAAGACCAAGAAAAATTCTAAAATGAGTTAAGCACGGAATATTGTTTCAAATTTTAATTAGTAGTATTTTTTATGAAATATGTCCTAAAAAAATTTATATTTAATAAGGTTCTGAATTGTATTATTGTCATTTATATTTAATGTTACTTGCACAATTGACAAGAAAAATTATATATAATGCAATGTAAACAAAAGACTTTAATGTTAATTTTCTCAAAACTCGAAGTTTGGTCTTTGACACACCATTGCATAACAGGGTCCTTATAACATAAATTAATAAAAATTTCGCAATTATATAAATAGCCTCAGTTGGCACCCTTCCCAGAGAGATTTTTTGAGAAAAGGGACTAGCATCACGAGGCTCATGGACACCCCTTACCAATTGTTAGCAGCACCACCTCCTTTGCAAAATAAAACACAAGAGAGAAATATTTAAATTTACCGTTATTTCTATTTTTCCTCGATTAGAAAGTGAGTCAATGGATTCTTTCTCTGTGTAGGAACGATTACTCAACGCTCACATTCAACCGAGAAATATCCATATGCATTATTATTATTATTAATATGAATGGAATACCTTTAATTTGGATTTTGGATTCACTCATTTTGCCAATTTATTAGCGTTCCTTATTTACAAACTAGTTATTAATATTCATTATTATGGTGAAATGAATCAATCATTTCGCTAGGATTTTATTCTAATAATGTACTGTATGTGTAAACGATATATATTCCCTTAATCATCACAGTATTAGGCCTACATAAAGAGAGAAGTGGAAATTTCTAAAAATTTTCAATTTTAATTTCTCTTATCTATACATATATAAAGAGAGAGAAAATATTGTATTCATGTCAAAAACTCTAGATTTTGATAGAAATACACGTTTTGAGGGCCCTTGAGTCCAAAAAAGTGGGTCCAGCTGCGTATGTTCAAAATAAAGAATGAAGAATATGAGCTTAGGGGCTCAAATTTTATATTTACCTTTGTAAGTTCAAAGTGTTACGTTTTCTTTGACGCGCTAATATACCGATTGTCGGAAACAATATATTTCGACACAATAGATCTAGTGAGAGCATAAAACGCAACTTTCAATTATCGAAAAAAAAAAAAAATTTTCATTTATAATATAATTTACCAGGTAAATTAATAATATTTTTTTTATTAATCATTTGAGTGTGATAACATTACTATAAAATATTAAAGGCTTATTTTGTTTTGAATACAAATTCAAATAAAGGGAAGAATTGCCTTTAATACCTCCGCCTCTGGATTCCATAAAATACTAATAAATTTTTTTATTAGAAAAAATGGAAAAATAATAAAATACTGAACCTTTACGATATCTATTAAATATTTAAAAATTAAAATTTTATAAATAATTTAATTTTAGTGGTATTAAATAAAAGATTTTTTCAATTTTACAATTTATTAATACAAAGATTTTTTGTACAAACAGAAATACATTTTTATTTTCTCTTATCTCTATATGTGTTAATATATAAAGAGAGAAAGCCGCCCCACACCGCTGGAATAATAAGGGCGAGGACAGAAGAATAAGATAGAGAGAGAAAGTATTGGTTTCATGTCAAAAATTCGATGTCGAGATTTTGATGGATATACGTTTTGAGGTCCCCTTAGTCCAAAAAAGGGGGGTGGGCCGGCGCATCCGCCCCCCGATTCCCCCCAAAAAAAAAAAACCCCCAATTTTTTCGGTCATGGTCTGTCTGTGGGTGGGTGGGTGTGAGGATGTGTGTTCAATTTTAGGCATGAAGGAATTGAGCTAAAAGGTTGAAATTTTATATTTGAGTTTTTTTCCCTCCTGGACCGTGAAAATAAACTTTTAAACAAAATCGGGTAAAGAGTACTAATACTTTACTGATGTACTTTTTCAGTTTTTTTCGATATTTTCTCAAAATTCGCTCCAACGATTTTGATTAAAATTCAAAAATCAATTATTTTTTAGATGCTCTTTAAAATGCATATTCTCATTTTGCCAATGAATTATTCTGAAGACCACTTTACTCTTGTACTTACTTCATAGGAAGGATGGAAGAAATGGTTGCCATGGTAACCAAATATAAATATTTTCTCATGCTTGTAAATTTTACATCTTGATTTCTAATATTTCAGCGGAAACTAATTATATGTCGACACGAAAAATCTGGTGTGACAAGCACAGAACACAACTTTCGATTACTGAAGGTAAGAGAAAGTTTTGTGCTGTGCGACAGTCAGTTTTTACTTTTTGACTTATTGAATTTTTGAGATTTCTGAAATGGAAACAAAAATAAAAAGATATTTGTGATGCATTTATAATTTAACTATCAAATTTTATTGCATTTTCTTTACATTGTTGAAATTTACTTACTTTCAGTCTTTGATTTCATTAATTTCATCAGACTAAATTAAAATAACCAAAAAAACAAGGAAATGGAGAATGATTAAAAATTACGCTTATTTGCATTCGGCGCGAGCTCCCGAATATTGCGACGCTCAGATTCAAATAGATTTTGAGAGCCAGATATATGCATATGACTCTCAAAAATGGTCGTTTCTAAGAGTAAAGATTCTAATAAAACTATTTAGGGGCTTAAAAGTCTCCAAATTGAAACTTTATTTTTGGACTTTTGGCCACGTTTTCGGGATTTGGAATCACTGAGCGTCGGTATAATAGTACACTTTTCAAAACTGGACTGTTTCGTTTAAAACGGGAAGTATGATCATCATATAAATTTTAAAAAAATCTGTGAGACCACATCACCTAAAAGTTGTGAGATGTGCTATTTGTCATATATCAGATTTTTTTTTCGTTATAAGTATTATTCCCAGTGGATCGATTTTTACCATACGTCTCGTGTAATTAATTCTTTTATCACCTATTTTTTTTTTATTTTCTTTTAATTATAATATTCAAAATATACTGCTATTTTGAGTTAATCGATCCAAATAAATATTTTTGATAATTTCTTTTGTAATAAACCTAAAATTTCAATTCGATTAGTCAAAGCATTCTTGAGTAATCATGTGTGCTCACACACACGTGCACCCTCAAAGATTTGCACAGAGCGAAAGAGAGAGATTCTAGAAAGGATCAAACATTTTTGCGAGACTTTATCATTTATAAGGAAGGTTCTTATTTATAAATATAAATAATATTAAATAATCGAGCGGTTTATCCCTTTCGGCACCAGAGGCCAAAAGGACATTAATGATAATTTATGTTATCGTCCAACTCGGACAATGTTTATTTATATTAATAGAAAATTTTTAAAAATAAATTTTATCTCTTTAACAGAAAGCGAACTTCTGACCTTTAGATCATTAAGTAAAAGCTTTACCTCCTCTTCAAGTTTTAAAGTGGTATCCGTTAACTCTAGTTGAAACATGATTTAATTAGATAAATTTAAAACACAAGGTGATATGAAACAATAAGAGTTAAATAATTTAGCCATTTTCTATTATTGACTCGCCTACTCGTTTCATAAATTAAGAAACTCGCGTGAAGATAGTGCTGCTCCTTTTTTCCCCTTCTAATTTTCAATTTTAGATTGGATATAAACAGTCGAGCAAATTCCGGCCCTAAAAAAAGGACGTGACATAAAGAGTATACAAACCTAAATATAAATATATTTATTAAGAGATCCTCTCTTCCGAAATTAAATTCTGTCTGTGCCAGTGTCTCTCCCATGGAGTACTCTTGTTTTTAAGCGAACATACGATTCTTCTCAGACTTGAAATAAATTTAATATAAAAAAAAAAACATTTTTGTTAAAAAAAGGTAAAATCCTCTCTTTAAGGAAATCCTTTGATTAGAATTATATAAAGATTACATTCACCTACACATATTTTTCCTCTAATCACTCAATTATGCTAAAGACTTTAATCAGATGAATATGAAAATTATTATTTTTATGTAAATTCCTTTTTTTCGCCTTCAGAAACCATTATGGTTTTATCATATAATTTATATATTTAATATAAATAATACCGATGGCTAATAGGTGACGTTCCACACGCTTGTTTCTCAAGACCACCCAATTTAGCCGTGCTTTGGCGTTGCTTAACAGCAACGATCTTGGTCGCTGTTGCTCTTCTCTGCTACTAGGCCCCCGGGCAGTATCATCTTTTTTAATTCTTTTCAGGCCCTGGGGCCTTCGAGTAGTTGCTAGCGTGCTGGCCTTGATATTTAACCAAGGGTTGGGTTCGGATCCCAGGCAGTTCGATGTTTTTATTTAAGCCATTTGGATACCAAATGGCCTGAGTTGCCGAAGAGACTGAGTGTATGTGTGTCTGGGAAAAAAGTGTGAATGTTTAAAAAAAAAAAATGTCCTTTTCGGCATCTTAGGCAATATAAACTTTTTAACGATACTTTAATGTCATAATTACGATATATATTGGAATCCAGCCTCATTTATATAATTTTTTTTTTCCAAATCATTTAAATAAATTAATCGGGCTGCTTGTGATCTGAATTCGTCTGTCATTATTGACATTTGTCAACAACTCTAGCCTGTCGGCCATGAAGGGGGGGGGAGGCACTGTCATCTTTAATTTTATTTATTTTAATAATTTTGTTTTTATAATAATTTTTCTAATTTTTTAATCTTTTAAAAGATCAGTGAAATTATTGAAAATACATAATTTTCTTTTAAAAGACCAATATAAAATAGAAGAGATAAAATAGTATCATTATTTTTAGTCCCAAAATTGATCAAATTAGTATATTTAGCCTGGAATTTAATAAAAATTCATATATTCGATTTTATTTCTCTATACGAAAATATCATTTGTATTGATTTATAATAAAACTTAATATGAATAAATTTGGATGGATAACATTAACTAAATATTTTGATATGTCGATGATTAATTTACTAATTTATGAACTTTTTGATCGCCCTCTATTTAGGTATTTATATTTTTTGATTTTTTTTTTACCAATTATCTCTCCAGAAGAAGAATGTAGCATCTTCTCGCTTCCTTTCTGTAGAAATTCTTGCCCGATGACTCAACTCAAGCAGTCTTCTTCTAATAAACTTATAGTGAAATCATCATTCCATCCAGTTGTTTGTCGACTATCATTGAATTTCGTATTTGCTTATTAAGAAAAATAATATACAGGGCAAAATCTTATATAGCCTAATTCGAATGCTTCTAGATGTATATTTGATAAGGGATTGCAAAAAATTTGTTGTCAATTTTTTAGTAAGTACTCGCAAAGTCATTAGTCTTGAATCAACTCCGCCATCCTCGCCCATCTCCCTCTTATAAATACTCCTCGTTTTTACTACTTTTCAGGATATTTTCAATAACAGTTTTAAACAAATTCTCTATTAAATTAGGCATATTTGTGATTTGTTATTCAACTTAAACTTAATTCACTTCACTTATGTTTCACCTGTTACAATCTGTAGCCTAATCACTATAGTTGAGAGAAGGGCCACAGAGAGAGGAGGGATATATCTCTGAAGTCCCGGCCCTCTAAGGGGGGTTCGGGCCTTTTCAGATTCTACCCCAAAATTGTAATGAAAAAAAAATTAAAATTATTTTAGAATTAGGACTTTTGCTGGACCATACGTATATAGAAGGAACCGGAGAATAAAACCATCCGTTAATGGACGCCTCTCACATCAATTTAATTCGTAAATATTTCGACCGGCATCACGCCTGGTCATCATCAGTACAAAAAAAATCTGGTGTGACTGGCGCACAGCACACAACTTTCTCTTACCCTTCGGTAAGAGAAAGTTGCGCACTGTGCTGGTCACACCAGATTTTTTGTGTCGAGATATATTTAGTTTCCCATAGCACCTTAGTTTCAAACTTGCATTTTAAATGTTGACTACTTGAAATAAACTATGGTTATTTTTCAAAATTTTAATCTCATATTTGGACATTTTATACACAATATAGAATCGTAAATAAATACAAAATTTCATAAGAATTGGAAAAAAAAAATTTTAAATGCGTAAAAAGTTCCAAAGGGGACCCCCTTTTGAATCGAAATTAACATACAAATCCCTATAGGAAATTAACATTGTTTCTATGCGAAGATAAGGTGGAAAGGGAATTTAAAAAGAGTAGAGACAGGCGATAATGTTTGCAAGTGAGAGAGAGACATATGTTTTCTTTGAAACAATTAAAGACACAAATAAATTTAAAAAAAATGGGAATTTAAATAATAATTGATTTTTAATCTAATAAAAAGAAAAAGATTTAAATTCCGTTACCATGGCAACCATTTCTATCTTTCCTATGAAGCACAAGAGTAAAGTGGTCTTCAGAAGATTTCAACGGCAAAATGAGAATATACATTTTAAAGAGCATCTAAAAAATAATTGATTTTTGAATTTAAAAAAAAATCCTTGGAGGGAATTTTGAGAAAATCGAAAAAAACTGAAAAAGTACATCAGTAAAGTACTAGTACTTTTTGGCCGATTTTGTTCAAAAGCTTATTTTGAGATTCTTCAAAGGTACTTAAGTTAAATATAAAATTTCAACCCGGTAGCTCAACTCCTTCATGCTAAAAAAATGGTTCCACACATACAGACACACAGACACACACACACACACACACACACAGACCAATTTGCGGGACCCACTTTTTTGGACTCAGGGGACCTCAAAACATGTATATCCATCAAAATCTCGACATCGAATTTTTGACATGATCGCAATACTTTCTCTCCTATATATTTCATATATAGGGTACGAAAAGTAAAACTACATCGAAATAAGCAAAAGACAATGTTAATAAATCATACATATAATAGCCTTTACATTTCATTTTTAAAAACTTACATGATTTTTCGGAGGGCCCGTGTCAACCAATGTGTTAAAAATAATTTCGAATTATTATTAATATTTACTAATTAAGGTTGTTCGGATAGTACATCGTAAGTCATAATAGAATCTAAATTTTTTTTAAATAAAATTAAAAATTTGAATGCCAAAATTCCTTATTATAATTTAGTCGTGACCTATCATAGTTTATAATTGGATTAAGTTAATAATTTAATTACCAAAAATAATAAATGAATGACTTTCGACTTGAGTAGTTTTTCACGTAATATAGAACTGGCAACATTGCATTCATCAACTATCTATTTTAAATCTTAAACGCCTTAAATTTTATTTTATTTAATATATTACAATGTTTAATGCAAATCAGTTTAAACACAATGGACGATTTGCGAGAAAAAATATTGTAAAATTGAAAAAAAAAAATGTATCTGACATAGAGATAAGACACTTATGCTATGCGACGTTGCCAGGCTGGTCTGACTCTCGAGAATTCATTATTTTTAAATATTAGCGACTGTCATTTTGGAGAATTTTTTGACTTTCTTGTTAAAATATCTTTAAAAGCGGTCAGCAGAAACTTTTGGTTTTATTTTTAACGTATTCCTCGGAAGTGAATTAATAAAATGTAAGTTTTTTTGTTTTTGTATCATTTGCACAGATGCCTATATAATTCGATATGTGTGAATTTCGTCGTTATTCCCCATAGGCTACATGTTAAATTTCAATTTTTTAAAAATTAATTACACGATAACCCTGTGTCAGATCTGCTTCAAAATTTTATTTTATACGTATTTGATAGTGATTAATAACATATTAAAAAATTAGCTTTTAATCTACTCAAGTGCTTTAATGTCCGAACAACCTTAAATTGATGTGAGAGGCGTCCATTAACGGCTGGTTTTATTCTCCGGTTCCTTAAAATTATTTTCATGAAATATTTTTTCCGAGGGGGGGAATCGGCGGGCCCTTTTGAACTATAAATCTCTCATGTAAAAGACTATACCTGGTAGTCTATTAAAAAAATATTTTCAAAAAATTTTTCCTTCCAAATAGGCCATTTTAATCCTAAATTAGTTGGATAAATATCATTACAATATATATAAAGCGCAAGCCACTCACTTCCGCTGTATGTGTCTGTTTATCACACTCTCTCGCTGATTGGCAGAGTCAGCTGAAGCGGAGTCAGAGAGGGGAAATTTAAAACTTTAAAATTTTCCAATTGCTCGCCTAAGGCGAGCAAGGGAGTCCAGGGGCCACAGCGGCGAGCTTTACCACTTGTATTAAAATTATTTTCATAAAAAATAATTTTTTGAAACTCATTTTGTTTATTCGAATTTAAAATTTAAAGTTTTTTTGGCGGGAAGGGGGGAGGGGCTTATAAATTACAGCTCCAGGGCAAGACTCTCGACTGCCCTGATCGTGAGAGAATATTCGCCAACCTCATATATTGGTTATGAAAGACATAGCCGGCTGTAAAAGAAATCCACCCTGACGCCTTCAAAATTGAGGCTAGGCTACCGCTACGCTTAGCTGCATAAATGGTAGCCTCCAGAGTGGCGCGGTCCAGGCAATTATATAAAAGTTATGATTTGAATATAGACACTACTGAATATGATTTTAGATTTTACTAGGGCAGGTTCTAATCTAATACACTCACAACCACCAAATCTCTATCTGATTTTATTTAAATCGATTTATAATTGATTTAACATTCTAAAAATTTCAAATTTTATTTCCTAAAAACATCACTTAATCTATTTATTTGAATAGAATTCTTCTTCTATAATTTTAAATGAATAAAAAATGGTGGTAATATTCTGGATGTATTAAATTAAATGAGTGCGATGTTGGGTTCCAGAGTGGGGCATATGAGTACAAATTGGCATATCCGCGGTTCAACTGTTGGCGGTAGTTTACTTTTTTTTGGGTATTTGAATATATTAATCTATGTTAAAAACTAATGTCTAGAGACTAATAGGCGTTCAATCTATAAATTTTTACTTTCTCTTACCTATGTATATATGTAATATATATATAGAGAGAAAGTATTGGTTTCATGTCAAAAATTCGATGTCGAGATTTTGATGGATCTTCACGTTTTGAGGTCCCCTGAATCCAAAAAAGTGGTTTTCGCGACATGGTCTGTCTGTTGTCTGTGTGTGTTCAATTTTAAGCATGAAGGAATTGAGCTATGAGGCTGAAATTTTATATTTAAGTTAAACACCCCCCGGGACCGACAAAATAAGCTTTTAATCAAAATCGGCCAAAAAGTACTAGTACTTTACTGATGTACTTTTTCATTTTTTTTCGATTTTCTCAAAATTCGCTCTAACGATTTTGATTAAAATTCAAAAATCAATTATTTTTTAGATGCTCTTTCAAATGTATATTCTCGTTTTGCCCTCAAAATTGTTTGAAGCACACTTTACTCTTGTGCTTCATAGGAAAGATAGGAGAAATAAATGGTTGCCATGGTAACCGAATTTAAATCTTTTTCTTTTTATTAGAATTAAAAATCAATTATTATTTAAACGCCCATTTTTTTTTTTTTTCGGAGAAAACATATCTCTCTCTCTCACAAAACTATCTTCTCTCTTTCTACGCGTTTTAAATTTTTACTTTCTCTTACCTATGTATATATGTAATATATATATAGAGAGAAAGTATTGGTTTCATGTCAAAAATTCGATGTCGAGATTTTGATGGATCTTCACGTTTTGAGGTCCCCTGAATCCAAAAAAGTGGTTTTCGCGACATGGTCTGTCTGTCTGTCTGTCTGTCTGTCTGTGTGTGTGTCTGTGTGTGTTCAATTTTAAGCATGAAGGAATTGAGCTAGGAGGCTGAAATTTTATATTTAAGTTAAACACCCCCGGGACCGACAAAATAAGCTTTTAATCAAAATCGGCCAAAAAGTACTAGTACTTTACTGATGTACTTTTTCATTTTTTTTCGATTTTCTCAAAATTCGCTCTAACGATTTTGATTAAAATTCAAAAATCAATTATTTTTTAGATGCTCTTTCAAATGTATATTCTCGTTTTGCCCTCAAAATTGTTTGAAGCACACTTTACTCTTGTGCTTCATAGGAAAGATAGGAGAAATAAATGGTTGCCATGGTAACCGAATTTAAATCTTTTTCTTTTTATTAGATTAAAAATCAATTATTATTTAAATTTCCATTTATTTTTATTTTATTTCTGCCTGTAATTGTTTCGGAGGCAAACATTATCGTCTCTCTCTACTCTTTTTAAATTCCCTTTCCACCTTATCTTCGCATTTGACCAATGTTAATTTCCTATAGGGATTTGTATGTTAATTTCGATTCAAAAGGGGGTCCCCTTTGGAACTTTTTACGCATTTAAAATTTTTTTTTCCAATTCTTATGAAATTTTGTATTTATTTACAAATCTATATTGTGTATAAAATGTCCAAATATGAGATTAAAATTTTGAAAAATAACCATAGTTTATTTGAAGCAGTCAACATTTAAAATCCAAGTTTGAAACTAAGGTGCTATCGGAAACTAAATATATCTCGACACAAAAAATCTGGTGTGACCAGCACAGTGCGCAACTTTCTCTTACCGAAGGGTAAGAGAAAGTTGTGTGCTGTGCGCCAGTCACACCAGATTTTTCTACCTTATCTTCGCATTTGGCCAATGTTAATTTCCTATAGGGATTTGTATGTTAATTTCGATTCAAAAGGTTCCTTTGGAACTTTTTATGCATTTAAAATTTTTTTTTCCAATTCTTATGAAATTTTGTATTTATTTAGGATTCTCTATTGTGTATAAAATGTCCAAATATGAGATTAAAATTTTGAAAAATAACCATAGTTTATTTCAAGCAGTCAACATTTAAAATGCAAGTTTGAAACTAAGGTGCTATGGGAAACTAAATATATCTCGACACAAAAAATCTGGTGTGACCAGCACAGTGCACAACTTTCTCTTACCGAAGGGTAAGAGAAAGTTGTGTGCTGTGCGCCAGTCACACCAGATTTTTTATATAGGTTTATTAATAAAATAAATGAAGTTCCTCTTTGTATCATATTTTATTTGACAAAATTTTGTTCTAAATGATATAAAGTGAAACCGAATAATTGGTTTACATTTCTCCGTATGTAGGTCTTTGAAATTATGTTTAATAAAAAGACCTCGCTCTTTTCAATCATTAGTCAGAGTAGACACTTTGTCGTTATTCTGGAGAATAACTTTAATGGGTCTTAAGTTGCCAGTTTCCGCCTAGGAGATGCCGCTTATAGAGTTAGATAATTTTTGCCATGAGGAAGATTTGAACCTAAGTTGACTCAATGAGATATAAACTCAACTGCTTTCTCCAATCGTCTAATATAATATAATACATATAATTATTATTTATTAACTCAGATTTGAAAAAAAAAAACTAGTCTATGCGGGGATCGAACCCGGTTCACTCCTTTAATTTTAATTACCCATCTTGAAAAATTTTGCTGATACTGATTTAATACAGTATATTACACATTTAATATCAGTAACAGGAAGTCCGATCGCAATGACGCTAAGTGTGTTAGGTAAAATGTCATGCTTTGTGCTTGCAGGCCCCTCTCTTTCTCTCTCCAGTCAAGGACATTAGATTAACTTTCTTGGGATTAGACTGGGGTGGGATTCTCTAGAAGGCTTCATTTCCTAAATCTTTTTTATAAGATCCGAATTTGAATCTTTTTCTTTATTTTTTACTCTATATAGAGAACTGGAGCCATTTAGACCCCATCAATAATAATTTAAATTTTAACCCCTCTCAGAATGGACCACTCACACTTAGGTCATAAAGTAAGAACTTCAGCTCAAAGGGGTGAATCTTAGATGTCTTTGGTTTGAACTAATTGGCAAAAATAAAAGTAGGTTATGTGATGAGTTAGTCACCCCAATTTATTTTGATTATTAATTCTAAAATTTTATATTTTAGCATAAATTAAGATCTTTATACCCTTCAGTCTAAAGTATAGACGAGTGGTATCCAAACTTTATGTTATTAATACAACGCCTCCCTTAAAAATATTTAATCGTTTGACGCCTCCTCCCTCCCCCATTTTATAAAATAATACAAAAATAAAAATTTTAATGCTAAAAAATATAAATGTATATAAAAATATTTTTTTTTTTTTATTTATTCTAATTTATAAAGCTAGCAAACATTATTCAGCTAATATTCACACCTCCCCAGTGGCGGTCCCAGCATTTGGTCAAGGGGGAGGCCCAAATTTTTTTTTTTTATTTCATAATTTAAGAAATTTAAATACACTGAATATAAATTTTATAACAGTGAATAATAAAAAACATTCTGGCAAATTTATAATTTTTTGTTTAGTTGTAAAATATTAAATAAAATAGCCCGGGCTCCTCTGGGCCCCCCCTTGGAACCTGTACGCCTCCTCTTTGACTAGTCTCCGCCTCCCAGTTTGGAAAACGCTGGTATAGACTATATAAAAAAAAATATTATAATTAATATTTAAAAAATATTTAAACTATTTTTTTTATTAAAAAAAAATCTAGTGATTTTTTTAAAATGGGAGCTTTGTTACTTATTTTACTAAAAAGGATATTTGCAAATAGAGTAGATCTTTTTTTTTTTTTTTTTTTATATAAATAAAACATTCACGCTTTTTTCTCATTCACACTCACACTCACACACACATTCACACTGTCTTTTCGGCAGCTCAGGCCATATAAGACATTTACGATAACCGTTATTTATGAATTTATATATATTAGGGTCCAGGCATTTTTATTTAAGCCATCTGGTATCCAGATGGCTTAAATAAAATCATCGGACTGCCTGGGGTCCGAACCCGCGACGCACAGTGGGCTGAAATCGAAAAAAAAGCGGCCATAATTCGAAAAAATCTGGGTGACTGGCGCAGCACACAACTTTCTCTTACCTTCGGTAATCGAAAGTTGTGTACTGTGCTTGTCACACCAGATTTTTTGTGTCGACATATATTTAGTTCCCGACAGTACGGAACATTTGAATTCAGATGTAAAATTTATAAGTATGGGAAAATATTTATATTTTGTTACCATGGCAACCATTTCTCCTATCCTTCCCTATGAAATACAAGAGTAAAGTGGTCTTCAGAAGATTTCAATCGCAAAATGAGAATATACATTTTAAAGAGCATCTAAAAAATAATTGATTTTTGAATTTTAAAAAAATCGTTGGAGCAAATTTTGAGAAAATCGAAAAAAACTGAAAAAGTACATCAGTAAAGTACTAGTAATCTTTGTCCGATTTTGATTAAAAGCTTATTTTTCCGGTCCCGGGGGGTGTTTAAGTTAAATATAGAATTTCAACCTCGTAGCTCAATTCCTTCATGCTTAAAATTGAACACAGACACACACACCCACCCACCCACCCACACACCCACCCACACACACACAGACAGACCATGTCGCGAAAACCACTTTTTTGGATTCAGGGGACCTCAAAACGTGAAGATCCATCAAAATCTCGACATCGAATTTTTGACATGAATCCAATACTTTCTCTCTATATATATATTACATATATACATAGGTAAGAGAAAGTAAAAATGAACTTCAAAATATAATAACAAAGTTTTGCACACCAATAATAGACTATATGTGGACCTCAGGACAATAATTCATTTTTTTTTTACCCAACCCAAACCAGAGTTATAGAGCGCCAAAGTGGGCAAGAAAACTTACTAACTTTTCTTTGCGTTTTAAGTCGATATTCAGAAATTTTTTTAATGTATTAATATTAATCCAATTTTAATGAATTTTTTTTTGAATCATAGATAAATTAATCTTCTTTCTGAATATATTTTTGTTTTTCTTGAATTACCGTTATTTATTTTTAAATAAATTTTTTTTGTAAGTAAAAAAAAAGCAATATAAATTTTTTTTTCAATTTCAAAAAAGTATATGGGCATCCTCTTGCCTTCTAACAAACTCAATAGATTCTGAAACTAGAATACATGTAGAACATAATTGCATCGAAACTTTTTGCCCGATTTTGCCCGAAAAATTTTTATTAATTTTTTTATAATTAAATCGGCGGAAAAACAAGTGATAACCGTCAAACCACATGAACTTCTCTCTGCTTTACAGATAATAATGAAACGTTACAAAGGGCTGACGGACAAAATAAAACCAGGATATGATTAGAATGACCATAAAATTTTATGGTGGGGGCTCGGATTTTGTAATCTTTTGAAAAAATAATCTATTAAAAGGGAATATTCAATATTTGAAAATTTCATTTTTTCTTGTTCATATTCTTATTAATATTATTGAAATAACTATATTATTTTTGTATACAAGTGATAAAGCCCCCTGGACCCCCTTAAATGCCTTCAGCGAGCAAATGCATCACATTTATTCTTGCTCACTGTTTGGAAATTTTGCAATTGCTCGCCTTCGGGGCAAAATTTTAAAGTTTTAAATTTCCCTCAATGACTTCACTTCCTCTGTCTCTGGTCAATCAGCGAGAGACAGTGGTGAACAGGAACATAAAACAGAAGTTAGTGGCTAGAATATTGTAATTTATTTTTTAGCAAATAATTTTATTTAAGTATAATGACAGAGACATAGAAGCCGACTCCAAGGGGCCCAAGGGGCTCGAGCCCCCTCCCCCCTCCCCCAATGTTGAGGGAAGAGAAAATAGTCATCTTTGTAATCAATAATCCATTAAAATGTATATAAAGACATATTGCTTGTAATTACCAAAAAAAAAAAATATTTTTTGCTTCCTTCAGTAAGAGGTAGTTCACCCCATCTATATATTTTGTAAAAATAAATGATATTTTCGTAACGAGTGACCTTTAAAATGTATATAAAGACATATTGCTTGTAATTATCAAAGCAAAATTTTTTTATCACCTTGAGTAAGGGGTAGTTCACCCCATGTATGTTTTTAGTAAAAATAGATGACATCTTTGGAATCAGCATCCATTAAAATGTATATAAAGACGTATTGCTTGTAATTATCAAAAAAAAAATTTTTTTTTGCTCCCTTCAGTAAGGGGTAGTTCACCCCATGTATGTTTTGTGTAAAAATAAATGTCATTTTTGTAAAACGCATATTTTTTTTGATTTTTTGGCATATGTTTTTCTTTATATTTCACTCATCATAATTTTTTTTTCAACTTTGTCAAGGGGTAATTTCAACCCCTTTTGGTAAAATATGAAAATATTGAAGGGTATAGTAGAACATATGATTATGTATGTATAGTTTTAATTTTGTAAAAATCCGCCCAAAAAAAGATAATTATGGCCGCTTTTTTTCGATTTCAGCCCACTGTGCG
>JAKCPI010002974.1:0-26608 GCA_023213315.1 Euborellia annulipes
CCCCCCAGAAGGCTCGTGGGTCCACCCCCCCCCCCCAGAAAGCTCCCAGCCCCAAGAAAAATTGAGAAAATATGGGGGCTTTCCAGGCCCTCCGGACAATAGCTGGTTCCATGGTCCCCCTCAGCGAGGATTGCTGGTCCCAGGCCCCAGCCAAATTCTCTAGTTACGCCAATGTTTATTCCTCTATCTGTATGCTTGTATTTATTATTTCTTTCACATAAATTTATTATAACATAGCATTATAATTAAGATGACATGACATTTAAACACCTGGGAAATTGTATAAATATAATTTAATATCTCTTTTCTTTAGGTGAATTAGGACTTAAATCGAATTTCAATAAGACAATCATCTTAAAAAAAAATTAGAAGTCAGTAGGAAGATAAATGAACCGTTTTCATCTCTGTTCTCCAATTCCAATATTTGTTCCAATAGTCTACTTTAATATATCCTCGTTGAAGTATAATAAAACAGAGAAAAAAAACAACCGTCATCAATTTCAATCAAATTTTTCCAATGAATAAATATTTTCAATTCAAAATCAATGATTTCTAATTTCGACATTATATTTAGAGCATAGGTTCTCAATCATTTTTTTTTTGTGTATTACTTATGTGATTAGATTTATGTATTTAGTGTACCATTGATAAGTTTTTTTTTTTTTTTTTTTTTAGACTTCTCGACAACTAAGGTCAAACTCAATATTGATAACCAAATGATTTGAATAAATTTTTGAAAAAATTTTTTTTTATGGGCTCCGAATTTTATGACCTTCCAAGAAAGAAATAAACCATGTTCAATACTAAAGAAAACTTTGTGAAGGAATTAGGTCGATTTTTCAAAATTTTAAAAAATAAATAGATTGTTTCCAACTTCGTTTCAATTATTTTTAGAATATTAAAAAAAATAATATTCCTAGATCATTGCAAAAAAAAAAAAAATGAATTCTATAATTATAAATAATAATAATTTTAAAAATAGTACTAAATTTTAATAATCAATCTAATAAAAATAAATAATTTTTTATATGAATGAAATTAGCTGCTATAAATAATTTTATTGTTGACGAGGTGGCTGTTCAGAGCCCGACGATGACGTCATCCATCCCGCCCGGCTAGTTGACCAACCGATCCTTTTGATTTGTCCACGCGATTTCGTGAGTGCGCGATGTTTATTAAAAATGTGTATTTATAAAGTGTAAAATGTGTGTTCAATAGATTAATTATTATTGCGGGAATGTGCTACGTGTTAAATAAGTGTTTGAATATATCAAATGGAGAGAAGAATGAACAGCAATCACAAAAGTGAGTTGAGCTTCTTTTTTTAAGCAATTAGACTAGACAAAAAGATGGCCGCGGTTCTTTCAATGATATTCGATTTCAATTCAATTAAATAGCAATATTTATAATTTCTTTGTGACCCTTTGACTATATGTCTATATTTTGTTTTTTTTTTTTTTGAATTTTTTCTAATTTCTTTGATAGTTTTATTAACTCCTTCTCTCAAACACATACACAACAGCCCGCCCACGCACACAAACACACTCTCCCTCGCTTTCGCGCTCATATTCACAAACCCCGCCCCCACATCCATACACACACGCACACACACTTTTACTTCAAATATTATATATTATGCTTCGGATCACAATCAGCTTAAAAATTTATATATCAAAACAATATATATTGACAAAAAAATGTTCTAATTATAAATATTAGTCGACATCTTCATTAAAATTCTTATATTGTAAATATAAATGATATTTTTTTAGTCTTATCGACAATTTATTTTAATTATAATGGTATATCTCGCCATCCTCGTTGTAATGGGTATTTTTTCAATTATCGCCTCAGAAAAGGCCACGGTAAGGTGAGGAAGGGAGAAGGGATTTGGAATAATACGTCATCACTCACTGCCCCGCCTCCTTATATGCTTGTTAGACTCGGTCGCCAGCTGAAATTTTATTACATCTATTGACCTTGGCCTAGCTTCTGGCCCTGGAGATCAGCTGTTCACTCTGGGTTCAGTAGCCTTCAACGGCCCATTGAGTTAAGATTCTGTCTGTGTTGTTTAGTCTTAAAAACTCGAGTGCATTTATCCATCATGGCGTCCACCTGCCGGCCAAGGGCGGCCAAGGGGGGGGGGGTAAAGGGGTAATTACCCCCCCCCCCCCCGAGATTTGAAAAAATACTTTTTTTACCAGATGGCTTGAAATAGAAATGCCAGAACCCCCAATAGATATTTTCATTACAACGGTTATCTTCAAAGTCTTAAATGGCCCAAGTTGCCGAAAAGACCGAAAAGTGAATGTGTGTGTGAGTGTGAATGTTTTTTTTTTTTTTTATAAATATAAATAAAATAAGATAAATGAATAAAGTGAAATATATTTTCTAATAAATATTCTACATTTATATGCAAAAATAATATCTAACATTCAATTGATCAGCCAATTTATCTATTCTACAAAGAATATAAAAAAATAACACTCCGATTTTATTTATCAAAAAATTAATTAATTTACTCAAAGAATAATTCTTTTTTTTTTTTTATTAGTTTGACATCTCGGTTAGAGAATAATTCTGTTCAATCTTTTTATTTTAAACCAACCTTTCTCGCGAATTGCTAGCAGACTATACTCTCTCCCTATCTATCTCTTATTTCTCTCTTCCCGACTCTCTCCTCTCCTCCCAGCATTTATTCCCTTTCTTCCAAACTAATTTTACTATTTACTCGTTGTGTTTGCCAAAATAAACTTCTCTTCTTGATCAAATTATTTTTACAATTGCTGACTTTCCTTTCTATATTATATTTTTATTAGGGTCCGACTGAAACAAGATTTTCAGCCGAAACCGAATATTCGGCCTCAACCTTAGTTTCGGCCGAAACCGTAACCGAAACCGAAACTTGTATTTCCTATAAAAAAATTTATATTTTTTTTTGAAATTTTTTTTCCCTCTGTGAAAATCATTTTACCTTTTTTTTAGGGAGACAAAAGTTTTTTCTCCTTCAAGTGCAAATCATTTGACCTTTTTTTTAAGACTCAAATTTCGGCCGGCCGAAAGTTTCGGCTACTTTTTGGCCGAAACCGAAACCATGATTTTTGGCCGAAACTGGCCACCGAAACCGTAACCGAAACCGAATATTCGGTCGGTTCCTAATTTTTATATAGTAGGCCTATATTGAATACAGTGGCGTCATTTCAACTTTTTCTTGGGGGGGGGCAAACATTTTTTTTTCTTAAAATTTACTTACAAATGGGCACTCAAATTTGGCCAAAACTTATTTAATTTCATTAATTGTTTAATTTTGTACAGTTTGTATACTAGTAGATGTATTTTGGAGTATTTTATTTAGAATAATATAAAATTTTATAAAAATCAGAGCCCTTGGAGGGGGGCAAATGCCCCCCTGCCCCCCCCCCCAATGACGCCTATGATTGAATAACATGCCTGGAGAAAACTTGTTCAGACAAGTTGAAGGTTCCTATTCAATTCATAGGTTGCACCTTTTTATTCAATACATATCCATATATTTTAATTAAAAATCTGGTGTGACTGGTCGCACCAGATTTTTTGTGTCGAGATTTATTTAGTTTCCGCCGATGTATTAGAATTCAAGAGTTAATATTTATAAACATAGGAAAATATTTATACTCTGGCAACCATTTCTTCTATCTTCCCTATGAAGTACAAGAGTAAAGTGGCCTTCAGACAATTTTGAGAGCAAAATGAGAATATATATTTTAAAGAGCATCTAAAAAATATTTGATTTTTAATCAAAATAGAGGGAATTTTGAGAAAATCGGAAAAAGAAAGTACATCAGTAAAGTATTAGTAGGCTACTCTTTGGCCGATTTTGTTCAAAAAACTTCGTGTCACGTGCCAGAGGGGTGGCTAACTTAAATATAAAATTTCAATCTCCTGGCTCTTTTCGTTCTTGAGATATTTTGTTCCACATACACACAGACAGCCCATGTTGCGAGTAATGCAAGATTTTAACTATCGGCCTGATTCTCTTTAATCCACCTTCGTAATATAATATTTACATATTTATATCTTTATATTTCAGTCTATCAAAATAAATTTTATCGTTCCTTTTATAAATTATAAATGTGAATAGTCCAGTTTCATAAATGCGTACTTTCATTTGCAAATATTTTCCTTTACATCGTGACTATTAGATTAGATTTAATAACAAACAAGCCGTGTATTTAAATAATTAAGGTGATTAGTTTCTTAGTGTGTTTGTGACTTGAAATGTCTGTTGAATAAAGCATCGAGGTGTGGAGATGGTCTTCTTCGTCTTGGGCATGGGGTCTCCCTCAGGTCAGAGAGCAATCTAATCGCCTGCTCACAAACACTCTCGCCCTGTATATACACACATATCTTAAGTTCAATTGAGATGGATGCCAGCAATCAAGCAATGGAGCAAGCGGTCGTAGGTGAACTCCCTAAGGACCCAGCCTCTTTCTCTACTTCTAAAGGATTCAACAACCTGAAATACGAACATTTTGTTGACCGAAAAGAAAGAGAGAACTAATCCACCACCCCCTCACTCCTTATTTTTTTTTATTTCTCTTAAAAAATTCATTTCAATTTAGAATTAAAATAAAGATTGATGTTGTTATAACTATAACTATACCGGTATAATAAAGAAGGAAAGCAGGAGCAGCCAAAAATAAAATCTTTAGTTGATTATTTGATTTTTGAGACGTTTCTGGTCAAATTTATTGTCTAATCATCATCCTCAGTCATTCATTCATTAAATGATAGTTATTAAAATGTAAATAATATACCATCTATTGCAATAGGATTGAGACTAAAGCCCGGTAGTTGGCAGTTGCACCCTAAAGCTTTCTTGCATGTGTGAGAACAATTCGTTCGGCGGTTTGTCTGCTTTGAAAAAGGTATTTCTCACACAGACAAGAAAGTTTTAGTGTGCTTGTGCCATTTGGGCTGCCTAAATACCGGCCTTTAGTCTCACTACTATTGCAATAGATGGTACATTTCCATATGTTCAATGACGATCCCAGGATTTTTTAAGGGAGCCAATTTTTTTGTAGAAAAGGCGAGACAGATTCAAGGATGAGAGGGTAGCAATGATTTTATATATTTTAATCCCGTATTCAAATTAGCATTAAAAAAGAACTTTTGTATGATTAAAATCATAATATTAATATTTTTTCCTGTCCAAATGGAAGAGGAGGGGGGGGATTCTCTGAGCTTCCCCTAGGACCGCAAGTGCAGTACTTCTTAAACTTTTTAAATTCGCGGCCCCTTGGAACCTAAGTCAATATCTCTAGGGGGGCTATTTTTTTTTTTTTTTTTTAATTCAGACAAGAGGATACAAAACCAAATTTTAAATAAATATTCATTTATATTTTCTAAATTGTATAATTATAATCAAAGTATTTAAACTTATTTAACAATAATAATTTATTTGTTACATTTGCGACTCTTCGCGGACCCACTGCGGGTAGTCCATGGGCCCCTAGGGGGCCGCGGCCCACGACTGCGCTAGTGCATATGTTGTATGCTCATCATATTCACAGAGTAAGTCAACATGAGGGCAGTACATGTATCTTGACTACATTTTAATAACTAAATCCTGGCACTCTATAATGAATCAATGACTGATGGTGGGACTTATGACCTGCTACTTCTCAAAATTCAATATGCAACTAGAGGTTTTATTTTTGGCTGCCCCTGCCTTCTTTATTAATTTGAACTACCGCCACCTTCTTATATAATAACAAGTGAGAAATTTTTCTTTAATGTTTCTCACTTTGTTAGTAACTTGCTCGGTTAACTTGCATATAAGGGGTAGTGAGTTTTGTTTGTGTAGGTCGAGGGTATGGTGGCCTGGTGCAATGGACAGCACACCTATGCCCCGGAAAGGCTGGAGTTCCTGGGTACGATTCCCAGGGCCATGGGGCGAATGGCCTCGCCAACAATAAACACTCACAATTTTGTTAAATATATAATAACATTCAACCGAAGTAATGGGATCAATGGAAAAATTAGACAATATCATTCTGGCATCAAACTGATAAAAAAAAATAATTTAATTTTCTTCAGTGATTTTTTATTAAAACAGATTATTTTTAAAAAGTAAAAAAAGTTAAGAAAGAGTTTGTGCAAGGGTAATTGCAAATGGTATTCTGGTGCTTAGCTCTGTCACGCTGGGAGAGCAGTTCTCCCAAATTAAGTAATCTTGCTTGAGTGATGTTGATAGACTCTTTTGCCGCCTGGGGAGACGAGAGAGAGAGGTTTCGGTTACACATCTTGGTCAAGTTAATTCAGTTATAGAAGTTAACTAACCCTCATCGAATCACATGCTATCCGCTTCAGAGGTTAATTTACCGAAATTAACATTATCTTTAAAACACAAATAACCATTTTAATAATAAAACATTCCCTAGCGGGGAAAGCAGAGAAAAGAGGAAATATATTAAAACAGAGATTTATGGAATTTTAAAAAAATTCTTAATTTCAGTATATCATCACACTTAATGATATTGTATTGTCAATTTGGAGAGTGATTTATCAAAATTCTCTATTACTCATACAGCAGTAACTTCCATTTTCATTTTTGGATTCTTTTGCAAATTTTCTTCTGGCTGTTTCTAAATATTAAAATGTTATATTAAAATGTTCTAGTCCCCAGTAGCTGAACCCGGAATTTCCAGTTTCGTGTCAATGAGTCTCCTGTAGCCTGATGCAAGGGGAGGCCCTTTCAGGGTGGAGATTCCGTGCTCAATCATCTGAAACTCCATCCCCTATTTATTTCAATTGATTCAAGTGCACAAAATGTTTTCACTTCGGACGGGAAGTAACTCCCAACACAAGAAGCTAATGCTCCGTGTTAAGGGCTCAATTTTAATATTTGATTAAAATAAATAGATCTGGAAAACTATTCAAAAATAATAATTAATATCTAATTCAATATAAAAAAAAAAACAAGTATATTTTCAAATAGAAAAAGAATAAAACAATTTTTTATGTTTAAAAGTTTTTTGATGACGGAATGAATTCAGTTTTAGTCATCCGTTTTTTTTTCCCAGTATGATTTATTTTGACATATTTTCCCCGAGTTAAGAGAAAACATTGTCTGTAATAAATATTTATTTACTCGTCTGAGGGTTGAGCTTACAGTTTTATTATAATCCGTATGAGGTTAAATTAAGAAACAACCTTTGAATTGTCTTGTAAATCTGAAAACAAAAGGTTAACGAGGATGACATCTTTTCCTTTTGCAGGAAAAATATTCAACTGAAAATAAATGGGTCTGGAATGAATATATCAACTCCCCTACACCACCACTTGTTCTCTTTTGAAATTAATTTCTGGCTATTTTTAGCGATCCATCTATGTCATGTTCCCCTCTCCAACTACTAAAATCCCTAATAACAAATCGTTCAAAAATATATAGTCACTGTAGCTATAATAGTCTAGATGGTTTTTTTAATTCAAAAAATTTTATATGTTAATATATATAGAGAGAGAAAGTATTGGACTCAAATAAAAAATTCAATATCGAGTTTTTGATGAAAATACACGATTTGAGGTCCCCAGAGTCCAAAAAAGTTGGTAACAAAAAATGGTCTGTCTGTCTGACAATGAGTGTGTCTCTTACCTATATATGTATATATAGAGAGAGAAAGTATTGGTTTCATGTCAAAAATTGTTAGATAGATTTTGATGGATATACATACACCCGTGAACCAAAAAAATGGTTTTCCCAACATGGCCTGTTCTCGGGCCCGGAGCACAATACCTTTTAGCGCCCCCCCCCCATTCGAAAACCATATTTTGTATGTAAAATATACAAAATTATTATATTACACTGGTACCAATTTTAAAATATATTTTCCAGAAATCAATTATAATAAAAATAAAAATTATCCAGCAATAATTGTTTTGAAGACCATTTGGCGCCCCTTTGTGAGTAGCGCCCGGGGCATAATGACCCCCCTTGCCCCCCCCCCCCCCTCGCTATGCCACTGGTCTGTCTATGTGTGTGTGTCTGTCTGTGTTCAATATTCTATTTAAAGCATGAATGAATTGAGCTAGGAGTTTGAAATTTTATATTTAAGTTAAGCACCTCCCGGAGGCGTGAAAATAAACTTTTAATCAAAATCAGCCAAAAAGTATAAGTACTTTACTGATGTACTTTTTCAGTTTTTTTTTTTCGATTTTGATTAAAATTCATAAATCAATTATTTTTTAGATGCTCTTTAAAATGTATATTCTCATTTTGGCATTGAAATCTAATGAAGACCTCTTTACTCTAATACTACTATGAAGTACTCATAGGATAGATAGAAGAAATGGTTGCCCTGGTAACAAAATATAAATATTTTTCAGTTTATAAAATTTACATCTTGAATTCAAATGTGTAGGAAATTAAATATATGTCGACACAAAAAATCTGGTGTGACAAGCACAGAACACAACTTTCGATTACCGAAGGTAAGAGAAAGTTGTGTGCTGTGCGACCAGTCACATCAGATTTTTATACTTTATAAACAAATTTAAACTGATGCGTAGTTACCCCAATCGACACGTGTGACGCTACCAATCAGACGCGCCTTGTAGTTATGCAAAGTATTCACAAACCAGTTAAATTTCTTGCCTATTTACAAGGGATTATTAAATTTTTTGTTTTATATCAGTCTTGCCAGGTTTTTTTTTTCATTTGAGTCAGACTTGATGAAGATAGAACAAAACGTTGTTTGTTTGATAGATGATTAGACTTTAATCTAATATTTCATCACAAATTTAATGAAGAAAAAAATAATAGGATAATTTCATTCACACTCACAATCAGATAACATGTCCCCTCTATTATATAGGATCAAAATACATTTCAATTCAACGAAATTCGCATATTATGGAATAATAAAAGATAAGCCAAATTTCCAATTGCTATTGACCTGTATGTGATCATTTATTGGTGGCTTATCTATTGAGTTTAATTTGACTCCTGGCCTCTTGGCACGTAGCTAGTCGATTCCTTCCTTCCTAGTATTGTTCCCTGAGATGAGATGGAATTAGATTAGCTTTGCTGGATCTGATTTCAGGGCTTATTCAATTAGTGGGTGTATCAGGATCAGGTTATGGCTGTCTTAGCGTAGCCTATTGCGTGTCAACCCATCTCTATATCTCTCTCTCTTTCCTCTCTCTATCTATGAAATAAATCTATTTATTTTCTAACATAAAACAAATAGATTATTGTATTATTACACAATAAATAGTTAATAATGGTTTTGTGATAAGCAATTGTTTAATGCCTCAAGCAACAATTTCAAATTAGTATTTTTACTTTCTCTTACCTATGTATATATGTAATATATATATAGAGAGAAAGTATTAGTTCATGTCAAAAATTCGATGTCGAGATTTTGATGGATCTTCACGTTTTGAGGTCCCCTGAATCCAAAAAAGTGGTTTTCGCGACATGGTCTGTGGGTGGGTGTGTGTGTGGGTGTGTGTGTGTTCAATTTTAAGCATGAAGGAATTGAGCTACGAGGTTGAAATTTTATATTTAAGTTAAACACCCCCGGGACCGGAAAAATAAGCTTTTAATCAAAATCGGCCAAAGAGTACTAGTACTTTACTGATGTACTTTTTCAGTTTTTTTCGATTTTCTCAAAATTTGCTCCAACGATTTTTTTTTAAATTCAAAAATCAATTATTTTTTAGATGCTCTTTAAAATGTATATTCTCATTTTGCGATTGAAATCTTCTGAAGACCACTTTACTCTTGTATTTCATAGGGAAGATAGGAGAAATGGTTGCCATGGTAACAAAATATAAATATTTTCCCATACTTATAAATTTTACATCTGAATTCAAATGTTCCGTACTGTCGGGAACTAAATATATGTCGACACAAAAAATCTGGTGTGACAAGCACAGTACACAACTTTCGATTACCGAAGGTAAGAGAAAGTTGTGTGCTGCGCCAGTCACACCAGATTTTTACTATTATTTTATCGATACATATTTATTTAAACCGAAAGATTGGAGGGTGATTTTATTAAAGCCATTTGACCTTGTTTTAATTATTTATCTTTTGTGTTAGGCAGACTCTTTTTGTTTATTAAAGTTGTTTTTATTACTTTCTCTTACCTCTATATATATGTTAATATATATAGAGAGAGAAAGTATTGGATTCATGTCAAAAATTCGATGTCGAGATTTTGATGGATATACACGTTTTGAGGTCCCCTGAATCCAAAAAAGTGGTTTTCGCGACATGGTCTGTCTGTCTGTGTGTGTGTCTGTGAACAAAATATCTCAAGAACGAAAAGAGCTAGGAGGTTGAAATTTTATAGTTAAGTTAGGCATCCCCCCTGGGACGTGACACGAAGCTTTTGAACAAAATCGGCCAAAGAGTACTAGTACTTTACTGATGTACTTTTTCAGTTTTTTTTTATTTTCTCTAAATTTGCTCCAACGATTTTTTTTTAATTCAAAAATCAATTATTTTTTAGATTCTCTTTCAAATGTATATTCTCATTTTGGGATTGAAATCTTCTGAAGACCACTTTACTCTTGTATTTCATAGGGAAGATAGGAGAAATGGTTGCCCTGGTAACAAAATATAAATATTTTGCCATACTTATAAATTTTACATCTTGAAAATCGAATGTACCGTACTGATGGAAACTAAATACATGTCGACACCAAAAAATCTGGTGTGACAAGCACAGAACACAACTTTCGATTACCGAAGGTAAGAGAAAGTTGTGTGCTATTCGCCAGTCACACCAGATTTTTTTTCTTTTCAACTATTGAGGCCATTTAGGGGTTATAGTATTTTACATATAAGTTTATGGTATATATTTTCAAGTATATTTACTGATGACTAGCGGGGGACTTTCCACTCGATTCCCCGGCATCATCCATCCGAGGTTTCGAGAGCTTAGCTTTGCTTAACTGCTCTAATCCGCTGCCAGGCTTGTTTTTATTTTTTATCATACAAAATTTAATAGCTTAACTCAACTGGGAGACCTTACAGTAAGAATAATGTAGGTTTTAGGATGAAATTAAGGTTAGAATCGCAGGGTATGGGTTGGGAACAATGGAAGACTAGAATTGACAAATTCTACTAGTCCACAGTAATTTAACTATTATAACTATGAATTTTTAAATTTAATTTTAACTAAAATTTAACAACTAAAAATTGACTCCCTTGAATTTTATATAGAATTATTTATTTTCGTACGTATCAATATCCTAAGTAAATGGAGAATACATTATGTTTGAAATACCTTACCACTCCCTGTCTCTCAAGATATACTCACTTCGATAATCACTTGATAGGTCACCGATGATGATGGTCGACGTGGGTTTGAGATGTCTTGGCCAGAGCCGGATTAGAGGTAAATGAGGTCCCTTATCTATATATGCAGGGTATCTAGTGTAAAGGGATTATCTCGAGAATGGAAGCCCTGAGGAAGATATATTATTTGAAATTGACTAAAATAAGTAAACATTATGTTAAAAGTAATTAAACTAAATCAAACTTTAAGGTGGTGTTATAATATTAAACTAAATAAAAATTTAATTAATTTTTTGAATAATTAAATTTCTCTTGATGAATATAAAATAAAGTATAGAGGAAAATATAAAAGTTATTTTTATAATTCATTCATCAAATTTTTTTATTTAAATATTTAGTTATATATCATAAATAATTTACATTTTTGGAATTGTATTATTTCCTTTAAAATTTTTTCACAGGCCTCTGTATCAAAGTGTTATTTGTCCATTTAATGCGAAAGTAAAAACAAAAGTCTTCAACTTAGCTAAGTTTTGATTTTTTTCACTGCTCAAAATTTGGTCTGAATTATTTTTAAGACAATCTTTCTCTCTCTGGTTTCGACCCCTGCCCCTCTACCATACACTACATTCTCGGTTATATCACACTTTGATTTAAAATTTTTTAAGATGAATAGTTAAAGTAATAGTATAAGTGGACCCTGTTACGCATTAGTGTACCAAGCGTCAAAAAATTAAAAATTGAGTTAAGCACGGAATATTGTTTCAAATATAATTAATTAATAGTATTTTTTATGAAATATGACCTAAAAAAATTTATATTTAATGTTGCTTGCACAATTGACAAAAAAAATTATATATAATCCAATGAAAACAAAAATGTTAATTTTCTCAAATCTCGGTAGCTGGCGCTTGGCACACTAATGCGTAACAGGGTCCAAGTAATAGTTAAAGTTATAAGAGCTTTTCTAATGGAAATTATAAATCTCTATATCTTTATTCGACGCACTTTTAATGCCGATTTATTGCAATTTCCCTTTTTTCTTTCCCATGTCCAAATTATGTGAAGAGAAAGTATTGTAATCGTAAAAAATTCGACCTTAAGATTTTGATGATACTCAACGATTAAGTCCTTCCAGTCAAAAAAAAAAAAAAAAAAAACATTTTTGGAATTATGCCTATGTGTGTGAACACTATTCCTTAAAAACACAAACAGTAGATCGAGGAAATTTGACTGGAAATAGTACGTTTTTATTCTTTGACTTTTTTTTTGAAAACTGAATAGTTTTTAAGATCAACTAAAAAAAAATAACCTTCCCGCTAATGATGATAAGAAAAATGAAAACAAGGATCCAACAAGTGTCAATATAAAAAAAAATATAGCTAAACATTATCAAATGATTTTTCAAAATCATACAGATCTCCAACTTTAGTGTAAGAAGTACCACTATAAACCTAATTTCTCATTTGCGTTTTTAAATAATCGTGTTCACACACATACACACACAGATATAATTCCAAAAATGATTTTTTAGAAAATTTAAAAAAGTCATTTCCGAAATTTTCATGTAAAATAAACGAATTTTTAAGAAACTTACTATTCAAAGAATATACTGTAATTTAAGAAACAGTTTTCTAGATGATTAGAAATTCATTTATTCCTTTAAATTCGTATAAAGGAATATCTTAATAAAGCGAAGTCTATGAGAAGATTAGTTTCGAAGTAAATAGAGTTTCACTTATGGTTAATGGAAGTTTTAGATTACCTACTTGCTAGCGATTAAATAGTCAACTGCTATTGATCAGCGTTTTCTTATGATTTCGTTGATTATATCACCTTCAAAAAAGAGGGGTATGTAAAATTCAAGTCCCTTATCAGAATTCTCATTCACTGGCTGCCTGCCCACGTTCAAAAGAAATGCGTTGAGGGTAATTAGCAAGAGAATCTGGTGGGATTAAGTCCTTCTTGTATATCATGCTTACGAAAAAATTATTATCCAACACGATTAAAAAGACTTTAGTCAATTTTTGTTTTACATATTAATTTCTGTCTGAATATTTATGATCTTAATTAGAGAAAGCAAGCGAAATCTTTATTAAAAATGTACGGATTATAAACGGGTCAGGGATTTTCCATTTTGTGATTAATCAATTCAGAAAACAGATTAGTCGACTAACAATGTTTTTTTGACATTAAACGTAAAAATAATATGACAAAGATTTCCAAACAAACAAAAAATAATAATAATAATTAGACTATTAAGAAAAAAAAAATATTCATCATACTTTTTCAAAACCCAGAGAATAAGCAAGAATCAGGTCTATTATCTAAAAACAGACGTTAAAATTTAATATCATAAATTGGGTATTAAAAAGTAAAGTAATAACATTAGCGTTAAAAAATGCTACTCTCAACCAAGTTTTAACAGCGACGTTAACATTTTACTTTTTAGCACCAGGTGTTAACGATATTCTTTAAGCAAAATAAAATTAGCATTTTTTTTCTTTTATGTATAAATTTTATTTTAATTGATATGATATTTCATAATTATATAATTTACATAATGCAATTAAATTGAAGTTAATATAGGCTGGGATGGAACAACTATAAGAACATCCCGTTTATCTCTCTAATGTGTTGTTGAACTGCTTTTTGTTCATACATTACATTTATTTTATATATATATATATATATATATATATATATATATACCTATGTAATCGTCAGGGTAAGGAGAGAAAAAACAGACCAAGCTTAATGACGGTGTAAACTAAAGGCCTACAGAGAATGAATGAAAAGAAAAGGGAAAGAGGAAAAAAAGGACTTTAATAGGGGCGTGGTCTAAATCATTTACTAAATGCACTTTTATGTGAATGTGAGAGGACATGACTCTTTTTTGTTAATAAACTTCAAAGATAAAAAAAAATTTCATTCTTTTGATTATAAATTATTTTATGTTTATGAAATATTCCTTAACAACTTCAATTCTTCATGTTGTATTTCGTATTTTTAAAGAGATAGAATTCAAAATCAGCGCCTCTCTTTGAACGAAATTTATGAAGGAAATCTCACTTTCTTTTACGAGATTCCAGGTCATTCAGAAATTTCATAGAACATTAAAAGCAAAAATATATATATTTGATGGAAAAGTATCAGCTATTGCAATAGTATTGACACTAAAGCCCGGTAGATAGGCAGCCCAAATGGCACACGCTCACTAAACTTTTTTTCTGATTAAAACATTCAGATAATTTTTATTTCGATATAGGCCCTATCTTAAAATTTATATTAAAAAGATAAATTTTTATTTAATTCCAATATTAATTAATTCAAATACCCGAAAAAAGTAAGGGAGTTTAACCACGGATGCACCAATTTGTACTCGGAGAAATGCTTTCTGAGTGAATTCATTCATTTAGGGCACACCGAGTACAAATTGGTGATCCGTGGTTCAACTCCCGGCGGTACCCCCTTACTTTTTTCGGGTATTTGAATTAATAAATATTGGAATTACATAAAAATTTGTCTTTTTAATATAAATTTCAAAATTGTATTCCCTCGCGGCTTACATACGCATGTATGTAATATCTTAAATATTATATATGTAATTTCATATTTATTAAATTTTTATGGTTATTCTTTTGTTAAAAAAGGTTCTTCTCACACAGACAAGCTGCCATTTGGGCTGCCTAACTACCGGGCTTTAGTCTCAATAATATTTTAATGGTTCTTCCTTCATGTGAATATTTATTTAAAAAAGGATTGTTAACTGCACCTCCTCTTATAACAGATTCAAAATTTATTCCTTTAAAAAATTTTTTTTTAGTGAATATTCAAATCCTGTGATTTTTTGTTTTTAATATTTTTAAAACAAGCAATTTCTTTAATCAGCTATCTGAAGTATTCTATTTGACAGTAGATTTATGGTATTAAATTGATACTGGTGACCGTAGGCACTAATTGAAACATGATAATAAAGGAAATTGAAATTATACACTAGGTTATGTGTTTCAAAATCATTTTATTGACTTTATACCTATTTCGATACTTGGTGTATCATCTCTAGAAGTTTTACAAGACTGATTTTTTTTTTTAAACATAACTTAGTGCATAATTTCAATTCCCTAGATTTATGGTATATTTCCTCCTTCTAGCAATATGTCAAACTTTCTGAATGAGACAAAACTACTAATACTGATGTCGATTAGAAAAATTATTAGCCAACGCTAATAATGAAAGTGGCAAAAAATTTCCACAAATGATAATTAACGTTGATTTAAATTTAAAATAAGATCGCATGTCAGATAGAAAAAAAATGCACTCCAACTATATTAAAAAGTTAATTTAATAAGTGACTAAAAATAAATTTATGAGATCATTTTTATTGTTAATATTTATTTATTTATTTTTTTTAAAGAAAATTTTATAATGAATGTGTTATTCTTTTGTTTCAGGTAAGAGGAACAAAAGAAAATGGAGAAATTCAAGTCAAATGTGTCAAAAGGACTTCGAGTAATTTACCAGGCCCTACCTACTACGGCCGGTAAGCTAATAATTTTTGACCTTTTAAAACGTTTAATTAATTTTTTCTTTTTATCTTTATTAATTAGATTTTGTGATTTTTTATTAACTAACAAAAGCGAATGGAGATATTAAATTAGGGTCTATTTATTATTTCCCTTATTATCATCGTCAAAGTTTTTTTTCTCTTGATAATTTTTTTTTTTAATTAATAATTATAAATCCTCTCACTCCCTGGCCGAGTGGTTAGAGATATTGACAATCTTAATATTGATAATCTAAAAGCCCAGGCTTCGGACCCCAGGCAGCCCGATGAATATTTATTTAAATCATTTGGAAACCCAATGGTATAAATAAATATGCCTGGTTAAAATAATCAGATTTAAACTTTCTATCTTAAGTTCTTGTTGAAACATTTTTTCAATTAAAATTATATATACAAATTAACCACTGTTTCAAAGATTTTATTAATTATAAAATTAAAACTTGAAACGTATTTCGACAATTTTTTGTCGTCAACAGAAGTATAAGAAATTATCGAAATACGTATCAAGTGTTAATTTTATAATTAATAAAACCTTTGAAACAAATAATGTTTAATTTTATTTTAAAATAATCAATTTGATTTGAGCGAAATTTATTTCAATATCGATTTTTCGCTCTCTTTCTATTCACATGTAGACTTCTAATTCCAAATAGAATTAAAATTTATTAGTCTTCTGGGCAAGAGCGTACTTGCTCCTTTTGCCATATTAATGATAGAACATTTACAGAGTAGAATACTACATACTGTATATCCGTACTAAAGGTGTATTTATTTATTCAGATGTTATGAAAAATATCTTTATAAATTATCATTAAAACCACAAGTGACTTAACACATTTTTTTTTTTAATATTAACTTATTCTTCGCCTTTGTTTATATTTAAACTCATTTCCTTAAAAAAAAATATACCAATCTCTAGTCATAAAATAAATAAATTAGCAATTTGGTTTTTCCTTAATTTGAAAGGATGCTTTTTCCATTTAGACTTTTTCCTTTCTGTGACAGAAGAAACCCTTCAATTTTCGTTTAAATCAATGTTTCTCTATCTTGCTGAGATCCCTCTTAAAAAAAAAAAGAAAAAAAAAAAATTTCGTGACTCGTTGAAAAGAATTAAATTCACAAAGGACTGATTGATGATAGGACAATAAATTGACCTTTTCTTATTGTTGTTGTATCTACTTTATATCAATTGGACTTTTATATTTACAGTTTCTTAATTAAAGACTCTCATTATCGCTGAAAAAAAATTGATATAAATATTAAATAATTGGCAAAAATTTATAAAATATAAATATGTTCTGATAAATAAAATTTAGAATATGCTCTTATTAGGTAAAGCCAGAGGAAAAGTAGGCTTTCCTTTTTTTGAAAAAATAAAAAAGAAATTTTTCCTTATTTAGAATCAAAGCATGTTTTAAGATTTAAATATGAATATATGTGAAAGTTTTAACTCTCATTATTCATCAACTATCAAATAAATTTTTACATTTGGTCACATAGCAATAGGTCTAAATATTTTATTATATTTTGAATTTAAATACAATGACGTTAGTCAAAAAATAATTCTATACGTCTATAAATAACATTAATATTCCTCTTTTTATGACTGTAAAGGTGAATTTAAGTGAATCAAAATCTGACTCTTCAGACATTATTTAAATTTTTTTTATTAATATTTATAGTGATTTAAAATGAAAGGACTCTATGATTCACCAAATAAGATTATAAACCACCTGATGTGGCGAACACATTACTCCTCGTTAGTTGTGATATACAAAAAACGTTTGGAATGATAACGTCATTTAAATTTTATAAACTCATAAATATCATAAATAGTAGATTTATATTCGTGTATACGACAAAGAGGATTTTATATCGAGGAAATATACAGAAAGGTAGAAATATTTAGAAAGTATCTTTTTAAAATGATTTTTTTTTTAATAATAACACAATTATTTGACAATTAGTAAATTTTACAAATTATTTTTGGTAGGAGCTGTTAATTTAATGTTAAATAATATAATAATACTGTATATCAGGTCAGAAATTTTTAAATTTCAAAATAAACCCAGAAGAAAAATTGAATTTTAACTAACAAAATTTTTAAAAAATTGTCTAAATATAAAAAAAATTGTTGTGAAAAAAGGGTCTGTCTGTGTGTGTGTTTAATTCTAATATATCTAAACTAAACATATGTCGGCACAAAAAAATCTGGTGTGAGATGATGCACAGAACACAACTTTCGCTTACCGAAGGTAAGGGAAAATTGTGTGCTGTGCGTCAAGTAACACCAAATTTTCTCTATTTATTTTAATAGTACAGGAAAATAATATTTTAATAAACAGAAAATATTTTCTTCTTGTCATTAATATTATAGATATAAATGACTCTTTTGATTATCATCCGGAAGATTTATGTTTGAAGTGAAAATGAGTCAAAATAATTGATATAACAACTTGTCAGTTTTATCCGCTTTACTTCTGTTTTCCGAAATATATTTGTTCAATTTAAGAACAAAAAGGGAGAGTTAAAAAGAGAGAGAGAGAGAGAGAGGGAGTGAGTGAGAGAAGAAACTGATTGGCTCGGAAGCTACAAGAAATCATCCAGCATCCTTTCGATCCTTTTCTTCCTTCCTCCCGGTTTACTCCTCACTCCTAGTAAAGGCTTTCTCTATTTCTGAACGGAGTATGGGGGTTCTTAACTTGAGAAAATCCCTCGTAATGAGCTCCACTTAATGGATTAAAAACATCCATCCGTTCACTCACTCATTCATTCACTCTCCCACAGTGAGTACCTTGTGCTCTTGAATTTTCGACTCATTTACAAAAGTGATCTATGATTAATAGCTGAGTCTCGTCTTTTAAATTAACACAATCTTAATAAAAGCATCAGGAAGATGTAAAGAGAGGATGAAAATTGAAATACTATTCACAAATCATTATGTTTGTTTCTCATTTATTTTAAACTTGAAATTATTATTATTTGAACAGATATTAATGAATTAAAGATGGTGTAATGATCTTCATTTTTTTAGTGGATAACTTAAACGAGAAATGTTTGTTTTAATGATGACATCTTTAAAATATCTTCAAAAATTTAAAAATGATATAAAACGCAAATTATAGCTGTAATGTTATATTAATGAGAGGGGGAGAAAATGAGAGACGTAGCTAAGGTTTTTTCTTTCTTTATTTAAACCGTACGAATGACGTTTCGTTTTCGTGTTTGAATCTTCAGAGCTGGCGAAATGTCATTATGAAAGTGTCAAAGTGGATTTTATACATTGTTGAACCAAACTCTTAGGCCTATATACAAATACATACACCGTATGTGATGACCAGGTACATGAATGACATACTGTATATGTATTTGCTATATAAGATTTTGTTTCAATAATGTATAAAATCCACTTTGACACTTTCATAATGACATTTCGCCAGCTCTGAAGATGATGTTTCAAACACGAAAACGAAACGTCACTCGTACGGTTTAAATAAAGAAAGAAAAAACCTTAGCTGCGTCTCTCATTAAAAATTATAAGTAATAATTAATAAAATTATTTTCAATGATTTTTACTTTCTCTTTCTTATATACGTCTATATAGAAATGATGACATTGGATTAATGTCAAAAATTTGAAGCCGATATTTTGATGGAAATACACGTTTTGAGGTCCCCTTACTCCAAAAAATTGTCTATCTGTCTGTGTGTATGTATATCTGTGGGTAAAATATATCAAAAACCAAATGAGCTAGGAGGTTTAAATTTGAGATTTAAGTTAGGTACCCACCTGACATAAGACATGAAGCTTTTGAACAAATTCGGCCCAAAAGTACAAGTACTTTTTCAGTTTTTTTTTGTGTTTTTTTTTTCGGTTCTCAAAATCAGCTCTAACAATTTTGATTAAAATTCATAAATCAATAATTTTTTAGATACTATTTAAAATGTATATTCTCAAATTAATAGGAATTTGGTGGCTGTGAATATACTTTATTTAAATAAGGGCAATGAAAAGCCGGAATCGATAAGCATATAAAGGCTTCATTTGGCTGAGGCTGCCCTTATTTAAATTATGTATATTCTCATTTTGCTCTAAAAATTGTTTTAAACATACTTTACTTCTCTACTTAGGAAAGATATGTGGGAAACAAAATATATTTTTCCTATGTTTAATAAATTTTATATTTTGAATTCTAAACTACTGTAGGAAACTAAATAAACGTCGACTCAAAAAATCTGATGTAACAAGCAGGGCCGTAACTAGCTTTTTTGGGGCCCTGTGCAAAAGTTTTTTTATGGGTTTTACAGCCCCCCTGCTGGTTATAAAATATTTTTTATCTCGTATATTTAAGATGATTTAAAATTTTTTCTCTATATTTCTCTTTATTTAAAAATTTTTGGAAATTTTTAGGGAGGTGGTTGAACTCCCATATTCCCCAACTGGTTAAGCCCTTCTGCTCAAAAGCACATATTTTTCACAGCTTTATTGACAAAGTATTGTGGAAGAAATTTAATAAAATATTACTGTATATTATAACTTACTATACCAAAAAAATTCTATTATGTGTTGTGCATTCAATAGTTTATTTATCAAAAAAGTATTTCTTTAATTTTTTATTTTCAAGAAAAAATGAATCAAAAGTAGGAACCGACCGAATATTCGGTTTCGGTTACGGTTTCGGCCAGTTTCGGCCAAAAATCATGGTTTCGGCCGTAGTTTCGGTTTCGGCCAAAAAGTGGCCGAACCTTTCGGCCGGCCGAAACCAGAGTATGAAAAAATGGGATGGGACTCGCATGCAAAAAAAAAAAAAGGTCAAATAATTTGCACTTGAGGGAGAAAAAATTTTAGTCTCCCTAAAAAAAGGTAAAATGATTTTCACGGGAGGGAAAAAAAAATTCAAAAAAAAAAGGTAGAATAAAAAAAATTTTATAGGAAATACAAGTTTCGGTTTCGGTTACGGTTTCGGCCGAAACTAAGGTTGAGGCCGAATATTCGGTTTCGGTTTCGGCTGAAAAACTTGTTTCGGTCGGACCCTAATCAAAAGGAACTTTTTAAAATTATTTATTCGTTGCCCCTGTGTTTACTCAAAACATAATGAAGCTAAGAGAAGCAGTTGCCTAATCCACAGGCGGAGTTGAAGACTTATTTAATTTTGATATTACTAAAAGGATGTTATAAATTATTTAAATTATTTAATATTAGGCTCCTATTATTATAATTATAACTTATGGGAGTATCGAAAATTTTAATTTTGTTTTAATTTATTTCCGATTGTAAAAATAATTACAATGGATGTTCAATAGACTTTATTCATATTAATAAATTTTCCTGAATAAAAGAGAATGATTATTAAACAATAATTAAAAATTTCAAATTGATTATTAAATTTTATTTTATATACCAAATACCTACACCGATTTTCTATTCAAATTCAAATAATTAAAAACCTTTTATTGAAGTGATTAAATATTCATTCAAGTTGGAGAATTAAATTTTTTTCTTTTTTTTTTTAATAATATTGATAGAAAAAAATAAATAAAATAAAACATGCGTAGATTCAATCAAAAAAAATAAGATAAAAAATCTGATTATAAATTAATGATTTTTTAAATTATTTCACTTTAATTAGATTTTGCGCAATTGTGCTTTAATTTTTATTTCAAAGGGATTTCTTTAAAATTCTTTTTGTTTTGATTATTTATTATCAGAAATGGATAAAAAAATTACATTTTCTAACTTGTCAAAATTTCATACAAAAATTTTTTTGTTTATTCAAAAGAAAAAAAAAAAATCTGGTGTGACTGTCGCACAGCACACAACTTTCTCTTACCTTCGGTAATCGAAAGTTGTGTTCTGTGCTTGTCACACCAGATTTTTTGTGTCGACATATATTTAGTTTCCGCCAATATATTAGAATTAAAGATGTCAAATTTATAAACATGGGAAAATATTTATATTTTGTTACCATGGCAACCATTTCTCCTATCTTCTCTATGAAGCACAAGAGTAAAGTGTGCTTCAAACAATTTTGAGAGCAAAACGAGAATATACATTTGAAAGAGCATCTAAAAAATAATTGATTTTTGAATTTTAATCAAAATCGTTAGAGCGAATTTTGAGAAAATCGAAAAAAACTGAAAAAGTACATCAGTAAAGTACTAGTACTCTTTGGCCGATTTTGATTAAAAGCTTATTTTTCCGGTCCCGGGGGTGTTTAACTTAAATATAAAATTTCAACCTCGTAGCTCAATTCCTTCATGCTTAAAATTGAACACACACACACACACAGCACACACACACAGACACACACACAGACAGACCATGTCGCGAAAATCACTTTTTTGGATTCAGGGGACCTCAAAACGTATATATCCATCAAAATCTCGACATCGAATTTTTGACATGAAACCAATACTTTCTCTCTATATATATATTACATATATACATAGGTAAGAGAAAGTAAAAAGAGAAAGTCAATATTAATATCGAAGGTTAATTTTACTTCATGACATTTCATATTGGAAAATAAATAAAAACAAAAAGAAAAATATTTTCTTTAAACTAGAGCTCATATATTTTTTTTTTAAATAAATAATTTATATTTCCCCTGGGAGATTTAATGATGAAATAAATACACGTTTAGAAAAATATAAAGAAAAAATTACTCTATCATGATGCGAACAAAGTAAAAAGTAAAAATCTGGTGTGACTGGCGCATAGCACACAACTTTCTCTTACCCTTCGGTAAGAGAAAGTTGTGCACCGTGCTGGTCACACCAGATTTTTTGTGTCGAGATATATTTAGTTTTCCATAGCACCTTAGTTTCAAACTTGCATTTTAAATGTTGACTGCTTCAAATAAACTATGGTTATTTTTCAAAATTTTAATCTCATATTTGGACATTTTATACACAATATAGAATCGTAAATAAATACAAAATTTCATAAGAATTGGAAAAAAAAATTTTAAATGCCTAAAAAGTTCTAAAGGGGACCCCCTTTTGAATCGAAATTAACATACAAATCCCTATAGGAAATTAACATTGGCCAAATGCGAAGATAAGGTAGAAAAATTTAAAACGCGTAGAAAGAGAGAAGATAGTTTTGTGAGAGAGAGAGATATGTTTTCTCCGAAAAAAAAAATGGGCGTTTAAATAATAATTGATTTTTAATCTAATAAAAAGAAAAAGATTTAAATTCGGTTACCATGGCAACCATTTATTTCTCCTATCTTTCCTATGAAGCACAAGAGTAAAGTGTGCTTCAAACAATTTTGAGGGCAAAACGAGAATATACATTTGAAAGAGCATCTAAAAAATAATTGATTTTTGAATTTTAATCAAAATCGTTAGAGCGAATTTTGAGAAAATCGAAAAAAACTGAAAAAGTACATCAGTAAAGTACTAGTACTTTTTGGCCGATTTTGATTAAAAGCTTATTTTGTCGGTCCCGGGGGGTGTTTAACTTAAATATAAAATTTCAGCCTCCTAGCTCAATTCCTTCATGCTTAAAATTGAACACACACACACACACACAGACAGACAGACAGACAGACAGACAGACAGACAGACAGACAGACAGACAGACCATGTCGCGAAAACCACTTTTTTTGGATTCAGGGGACCTCAAAACGTGAAGATCCATCAAAATCTCGACATCGAATTTTTGACATGAAACCAATACTTTCTCTCTCTATATATTTCATATATAGGGTACGAGAAAGTAAAAATAGAGGTTAAAAATTTGATGAAAGTGCGAATCTTGGATTATTTTGCAATTTAAACTATATTTATATTATCTATACGCCCTCGGACCTTGGTACAGTAGTTAGCATGTTGGCCATTTGTCGCGGGTTTGCATCCCATCTCATGCGACAAACATATTTTTCAATTGAATTGGCTACCAATCAATTTAATTAAATAGGGACAGGGTCTAGATGTCGAAAAAAGCCTTAAATAAAAATAAAAAATTATTATCTATACATATTTATATTGTACAAGAGTAAAGTGTGTTTCAAACAATTTTGAGGGAAAAATGAGAATATACAATTTGATAGAGCATTTTAAAAATAATTGATTTTTGAATTTTAATCAAAATCTTTATAGCAAATTTTGAGAAAATCGAAAAAAAAAAACTGAAAAAGTACATGAGTAAAGTACTAGTACATTTTGACCGATTTTGTACAAAAGTTTCGTGTTAAGTCCCAGGGGGTATCTAACTTAAATATAAAATTTCAACCTCCTAGCTCTTTTCGTTCTTGAGATATTTTGTTCACAGACAGACAGACCCTGCCCCGAAAACCACTTTTTGGATCCAGGGGACATCAAAACGTGTATATCCATCAAAATCTCGACATCAAATTTTTGTCATGACTCCAATACTTTCTCTCTATATATATTATAGAGGTAAGAGAAAGTAAAAATCGAATCAATAATTTCAATAACACTGAAATAGAATATATTCGAAACCTTTTTTTTTCTCTTTTAATTGATTTATTTCTTCGTTTTTCCAAAAAAGCGTCCAGTTTATATCAAACACTAACAATTTTTCAACACACGTACCTCTATATTTGTAAAGAAAAAGTAATAATAATAGCGGAAAGCAAGATATTTTTGGATCTGTTTACTCGGCAAGAAATTTTAAAAGGTTAAACAACTTCCTGGACGGCACAATGAAGCTTGGTTTCTTTGTTATTTGAAATCCTCTCTGTTGAAAGACTCATACAAACGTGTATGCAATATATTTTTTCTCTCTTTTGCAATCAATTACTAGGCTCTATATAAAAATAATAATAATAGTATTGAAAGAAGATATACTAGATAAAACAAAACTTTCCCTTTACCATGATCTATAAATAAATATTTTGTTGACACGCATATGATTTTTGATTGTCTTGAATTTTTTTCTGAATATGAAATGAAATCCTTCCGATTAGCATGTTAAAGTTGAAACAATACGAATGACTTTAATATAGTTTTGCACCTTAGACGCATAAAGGGGAGGAGGCATTAGCTCTACGAGTTCAATGCAAATGAGAGAAGCAGATACATGAACATCGACCGCCAGAACGGATAAGTGAATTAAGCCGTGTGCAAGGAACTTGGAATCCATCACTGGAATTGTAATCCAGTCGACAGGTAGACTCTCTCTAAATCAAGGACTAAATATTTACATTTCTAACTAAGAGAATCTATATACCTAGATCTGTATAGACTATATTTAAATTTAAGATTCTAACTGTATGTATTATAAAATTAAAAATTTCTTAGCTGAGGGAAAATTATCTTAATTCCGCCTCTGTTTGTAAGGTATAAGTGTAATTTGAATAGGCCTTTGGATTTTCAGTGTCTGTCAGGCCATTTTATTGATCTTCTCGTAGAGAATATAGATACACTTCCTGTTTGAGTTGTGCTTGTTAATGTTTAATAGAATGATTTGTAGAAAGAGGATTTTAGCTAAAATAAATGTGAGGAGTTATGAGACGAAACCTGCAGAAATTTTATTATTTTTTCTCTGTGATATTTTCTATCCCTATTTATTTCTTATGATTGGTAGCCATACAATAACTTTTTTTCGCTTGAGACGGTAAGAGAACACGAAAAGCTAATGTCTATCTAGAGCAGCGTTTTCCAAACTGTGAGGCGCGGACAAGTCAAAGGGGAGGCGCGAATATTAACAACAGTGAGGAATTTTCCAAATGATTGCTAGTTTTATAAATAAAAATAAATAAATTTATGTTTTTTAGCATTAAAAATTTTTCGTATTTGTATTATTTTATAAAATGAGGGGTAAGGAGAGGCGTCATACGATTAAATATTTTTATTTATTTTTTTATTTACAAAAACGAGATGTTCTGGAACGATGTTCCTTAACATGAAGAGGTTAAATACATATTTATAGGATACATATAAGTTCATACATACAGTTCTCCAATCTCTTCCCCGTCCATAATTCAATCACATTTAGGAAACAATCAGCACAGTTGCTCCGACAAAAAAGAAAAATGACTAGATGACTATCACAGTTAAGATTGCAAGAAAAAATGAATGGACATAAGATTATCACAGTTTGGAGGGAAAGTGGTGTAGGTTTTCCGTGAAACATATTTATAAGTAAAATTATTTAGTGGGCTATATGTGAGGTTTCACTAAGTTATAAATAAAAGAAATTATATTTCTTTCATTCATAACTTACAGTTAGTGAAACCTCACATATAGCTTACTAAATCATTTTACTTATAAATTTATCACAATTATTTTCAAGGGGGGCGTTGTAATATAAAGTTTGGAAACCACTGATCTAGAGAGTTGAAATATTTTTAAGCCTCAGCGTTATTGGTGGTCAAATTACTGTCTAGGAAAATATTTTTGTTATTATTATATACCTCTTTTTTTAATGAAAAAAATTATAATAAAATATTTAAGCTTTCTTCTCTTTTTTTTTAACACTCTACACTTTCACACACACATACACTCAGTTTTTCGGCATCTTAGGCCATATAAGATTTTATACGATTAGGGTCCAGGCTTCTTCTCTTTTATATTACTAATATTTGTCACACTATAATCGTATTGATCTATGACTGATTGTTAGAAATTAGGTTGCTTTTTTAAACTTCTGGCAGTTGGACGTTAATAAAGGAAGTTGTTGTAGGAAAAAAAGAAAAAAATAGAAAGACTTTAGTGGGGATAAAATAACTTGAGAAGAAAAGAAAATATATCCGGAAGGAAGCAACATTGAACGAACAGAAC
>JAKCPI010002975.1:0-19573 GCA_023213315.1 Euborellia annulipes
ATTCTCCGAGTCGACCAACGGTTTCCCTCTTGGAGGTTCCGAAACTCCTAATATGGACATCATGACTGGATTCTTTCGAATACAACTCAGCCCTTTTCCACTTCGATCATTCTCCGAGTCGACCAACGGTTTCCCTCTTGGAGGTTCCGAAACTCCTAATATGGGCATCATGACTGGATTCTTTCAAATACAACCCAACCCTTTTCCACTTCGATCATTCTCCGAGTCGCCCAACGGTTTCCCTCTTGGAGGTTCCGAAACTCTAATATGGACATCATGACTGGATACTTTCAAATACAACCCAACCCTTTTCCACTTTGTTTGCCTTTTTCTTTTCTTTCTTTCTTAGTTCATTCTCCGAGTCGTCCGACGGTTTCCCTCTTGGAGGTTCCGAAACTCTATCATCGGCATCATGACTGGATTCGCTAACAGGAACTTTAGATCTTGAACATTACTGATCATTCCCATAGCTTGAACTGTATCTATTTCTAGAAGAAGGGGTACTCATGTAGACGGGAGTATCTCGCAATCGGTTTGGGATTGAACGGTTACCAGAATTTCCCAAAATTCCCTCACGGCAACTAATACCCCATCAGCTAAATCTACGGCCTTTAGATGGGATCCCAAATACAACCCGAGCTTTTCCACTAGTGGTTCACGAACAGAAGATTTCACTGAACCAGTGTCTACAAGAGCAATCATAATATTGTATTTATTTTGAACGGCCTTAGGGGCGCCCCAAAATAAGGTCTTGGCTGGATAGTTGGGTTGACAAATCCTAACTAATCTGTTCCCAAGTATTCTAAGAGGCGAAATTCTTCCAAGACCTAAGATCCCCCGTCTAGGCCTGCCTTACGTTTCTTTGGTGAAAATCCCCCTGGTTTTGACCGCGAATTTGCCGAATTTTAGGACCGCGATAAGCGTAATGACCTGATTCTCGGCAATTCCAACCAGTGAGAAAGGGAGATGATGATCCATGATCGAGGGCTTGATCATAGATACCGGGGATCACGAGTTCACGAATTTGCTCCAAGTCCGGTTGATAAGCTTTTTCTTTAGCCCACAATCGACCCATAGTGAGACGTGGTCGAAAGTTCTGGCGATCAAGGTTCGACTGCTCGACGAGTTGCCCTCCGTGAGGCTCATACCTTCTGATTTCAGGAGGAAAACTTGGACCCGAAACGAAGGTTTCAAAAAAAAAATCTTGTCGGTCATTTGCCGGGCTTAAAAGCCCCCATGCGTTGGTTTAAGGTTTCCAATGCGACTACAAAATCATATATTTGTTCATCACCACTCCTGCGTGCCCTCTTTTAAAAAATATTATAATATTTTGAAAATCGGAGCTCAGATGGGCACCCATCAATTCTTTGACAAAGTCATTTCAACAACTCCTGTGGTTTCTTGTACCGAGTTTTAATCCCGACCGGTCCCTGTTCGGGCGCCAAAAATTTATAATAGTTAGTTTTATTTTGTCTTTTGCTAACTAATATAAACTTATATCTAAGAGTAGGGTTCTCCGGTCACTCGGTAAACAAGAAAAGAACACACACAGGAGTAAAAGAGGAACAAATGCTTTTATTAATATAAAGTACAGAGTTTTACAAAAATAACAACAACGCAATCCGGTTCAATCCAATCCAGTAGAGTCGCTTCTAACAACGGTCCCTGTAAAAATAACATAACACAAACCCATCCAATCCAATTCCGTCCAATCCCAATCCAATAGAATCCGGCTCTAACAACGGTTTCCCTTGTCGTCTTAGCGTTTCTGCGGGAATTAGCCCTTCCGGGAGGCCCTCGGAGTGGGGGAAATCCAGGGGGGGGAGAACGCTAACCAGCCCCGAGAGGGGGGGGTGGAGACCCGCTAACAGGGGTTGGAGGGGGGGGAGGATCACTTCTCTGGCGGTGGGGGTGGAAGCCAACCAGCCCAGCCAGCCAAGGGACGGGGGAACGGGGATTCACTCCTCTGGCGGTGGGGGTGGAAGCCAACCAGCCCAGCCAGCCAAGGGACGGGGGAACGGGGATTCACTCTCTGGCGGTGGGGGTGGAAGCCAACCAGCCCAGCCAGCCAGCCAAGGGACGGGGGGAACGGGGATTCACTCTCTGGCGGTGGGGGTGGAAGCCAACCAGCCCAGCCAGCCAAGGGACGGGGGGAACGGGGATTCACTCCTCTGGCGGTGGGGGTGGAAGCCAACCAGCCCAGCCAGCCAAGGGACGGGGGGAACGGGGATTCACTCCTCTGGCGGTGGGGGTGGAAGCCAACCAGCCCAGCCAGCCAAGGGACGGGGGAACGGGGATTCACTCCTCTGGCGGTGGGGGTGGAAGCCAACCAGCCCAGCCAGCCAAGAGGCGAGAGGCAAGGGGAATAGTGCTCGTCGTTTCCTACCTTGTACTGCAACAGCTTCCGACGACTGGACCACAGCGGCGGTGTCCCTCGGCTCCAGCACCAGCGATCAGGAATCTTCCTTGTCGGTTGCAGAATCCCGACGAAGGCCACGGGTCGCAACCCCGACGAAAGCGAAGACCAAATTGTCTTGTGAAATTATATATTATAAATCATAGTTAATTAGTGTTGGGAAATAAAAGGAATTAATTTTCCCCAATTAAATTTTAGTTTAAAATTTAATTTCTCATTTATTCAATTAATATTTATTTTTATTTTAAAGTCAAATTCGAGTTCATTACATTGATTTCATTCTGAAAATGCGACAACTAAATAAACAAAATCTACGCATAATGAGAGAATTCAAAAGACCCAGAGAGCGTACGTAAGGGGTATTAGTGTTTACTTAGTTAAATCTATTCAAGAAGGTGTTTCCTGTTTATTTTTACACATTATATATTTTACGTCTTTTGAAAATGAAATTTTAATTTGAAGCTCTTCGGCATTTTTTTATACCTTTTGATGAAATTCAATTGAATTTAATTTCTTTAGTTTTTCAAGAAAATAGACCAAAATTTAATTTAACTATGTATCTTCTATTAATATTAATCCACCAGAAAGTTATTGGACCAGCGATGTTATTAAATGTTCACTTTCTATTTCTTGTTTTGTTTTACATAAATAAAAATTAATTCAATATATGAATTGAATTAATTTTTGATAAGGATTTAATTTATATAATCAAAATAATTTCTTATCAAAATTCAATTAATAAAATTTTGAATGGTACAATTTGTGTGTTTCTCTCTTTCTTTATTTAAAAATTTGGTGTGACTGGTCGCACAGAACACAACTTTCGATTACCGAAGATCCCACCAGATTTTTTTGTGCCGTCATACATATATTTAGTTTCTGGCGATATATTAGAACTAGCCGCAAGGTTCGCCTTCGGTTTCTGGCGATATATTAGAATTCAAGTTGTAAAATCTATAAGGATAGAAAAATATTTATATTTTGATAACATAGAAACCATTTCTCCTATATTTCCTATTCAAGAGTGAAGTGGTCTTCAGAAGAACGGCAAAATGAGAATATACATTTTAAAGAGCATCTAAAAAATAGTTGATTTTTGAATTTAAATCAAAATCTTTAGAGCAAATTTTGAGAAAATCAATTAAATTTAGACTGGTAACCGTAGGCACTAGTTGAAGCATTGTGATATTTTAAAAAAGTAAATTATAACACATGGTAAAATTGTTTCAAAATTAAATTTATTTTAATAAATACTTAATACGTATTTCAACACTTGACGTGTCATCATCAGAAGTTTTTACATTGTTAGTAGAGCATAGTATGTAAAAACTTCTGAATTTTGATAAGAAAATATTTTATATTATTCAAATAAAATCCTTATCAAAAAATGATTCCTATTCAAAAACTTTAAATGAATTTTTTACTGAAAATAGAATCGATATGAAAAAGTGTTATAAACCAGTTTTGAAAAAGTCAAAATTCAATAGAATCACTTGTCCAGAAACTTTCTGGTGGGTTAATATTATTACTCGGCCTTTTCATTCGATTAAAAAATATTTTAGACTATTTCTATGTGAAAAAGAAACTCTGGGGATTATATTGAAATCATTTATTAATATCTATTGCCGAAAACGTCGTACTAAATTCTCTTGTTTAAATATTTCCTGATGCCTATGTCCCAGGCGAACTGAGTGGCCTCATGATCTGGCCAGAGCTTTGCTTCCCTGCCTTAACGATAAAATAAAAAATTATTTAAATTTTACCCGCTATTAAGACAAAGTCTAATGGCCTGCGATGCCAAGAATGGCTTGAAAATGTTAGTAAGCAACATGGTCCATTTTCGACTGGGATCAGCGTATCAAGTAACTATTCTTTAACGCATTGCTCTAATCCATTAAAACATGGACTGAACGACTTTAGATGGCATTTGTTTAAAATAAAATTTCCCTCGTTTCCTTGTTTAATTTGTCTCAGTTCTTAAACAAAAATTTTAATGTAATTTCCTAGTCCCTTTGGATTCTGGTAGATTAATTTTATTTTTTATAGCATTTTAGCTCTTTTTCGCTCCGAGATTATTTCTCATTAACAAAAAAAGAAAAGCTCTTTTACGTGAATTTGACTAAATTAAAATGCCTATTGAACTTAATTCAATTTCTTAGAATTAATTAAATTCATTTTTTAATGATTTTTATATTAATATAAATGTATAATGTTAATCAATAACATAATGAATCTCATTAAATATAAAAAAAGTTAATGATATCATTCGAATTCTTCTCCAGAATACATAACCGAGAACAATAATTGTCTTCAAAGAGTTCCGACTAATAGCTGATTGTCAGTTTTCTTTTAAAAATTTTATATACATACAATGATGAATTTTTTTTATCAGTGATACCTTAAAAAGTTCGTTCCCAAAAATGTATCCAAAACTAACTGGTTTCTATAGCGTATTTCTGTCAAAAGACATTCCATTAAAAATTAAATAGAATTTATAAAAAATTCACACACTCATTCCGGACGAATGTAAGATGCCCAAAGGAAGATTTTTTTTTCTCTCTTCTTGATGTTGAATCAAGAAATCAACTCGAAGATAAAATGATATAAAAAGCAAAAAAAAAAAAGAATTTGCTTTTTATATTTCGAATACAATAAGGAGGGCATCAGTAAAATAATAAAATTAATAAATACTAATGTTTCTAAAATCGTGTTTCAATGAGAAAAAAAAATTTTATTAACAAAAAAAGAATAAAGGTGACTTTTTTATTTTTCTACTCTATTTCACTTGCCAGAAGTCAGTCGGTTCAAATATTTCACATTTAAGTTAAAATTACTAAATTCAGTTGTTTTTTTACTTTCTTACCTATGTATATATGTGATGTATATATAGAGAGAAAGTATTGGTTTCATGTCAAAATTCGATGTCGAGATTTTGATGGATCTTCACGTTTTGAGGTCCCCTGAATCCAAAAAAGTGGTTTTCGCGACATGGTCTGTCTGTGTGGGTGGGTGGGTGGGTGGGTGGGTGGGTGGGTGTGTGGGTGTGTGTCAAATCTTTAAGCATGAAGGAATTGGGCTATGAGGCTGAAATTTTATATTTAAGTTAAACATCCCCCGGGACCGGAAAAAATAAGTTTTTAATCAAAATCGGCTATAAGAGTACTAGTACTTTGACTGATGTACTTTTTCAGTTTTTTTTCGATTTTCTCAAATGCCTCTAACGATTTGGATTAAAATTCAAAAAATCAATTATTTTTTAGATGCTCTTTCAAGACTTATATTCTCGTTTTGCCCACAAAATTGTTTGAAGCACTTTACTCTTGTGCTTCATAGGGAAAGATAGGAGAAATGGTTGCCATAGCAGACAAAATATATAGAATATTTTCCCTATACTTATAAATTTTACACATCTGAATTCAAATATTCCCTACTGCGGGGGAACTGTTTACGTCGACACAAAAATCTGAGGTGTGACCAAAGCTCAGATACAACTTTCGATTACCGAAGGTAAGAGGAAAGTTGTGTCGCGTATGACTAATTTTTATTTATCAAGAGTTAAAATTAATCCGTAATAAAATTTTTAGGAAGAAATGATCATGTAATCTTTATATTCGGGATGAGCTGACATTTTGGAAATCTGATGAACTTGAAAAAATTTTTAAATATCAAAGTGTGGATTCAGATGAAAATCAGCATATTTCTTTAAATTAAAAGCAGGATCCAAACAGTATGCATTGAGGGTGTAAATAAAATAAACAGGCAAGTAGAGATTAAAAAATAATTGAATGTCTGTGTTTCCAAGTCCTATTCAAGCCTTTAAGTGCCTAAATTCGTTGATTATTGCTGGATGGTCGGTAATCGAAATCGAAATTAATAATTGATTTTTCGATTAAATGTTCCACTCACTCCTCTAGACTGGCATATTAAGTTTCGAGGGGGATCTACAACTGTTCATGAGTGATATAAGAACAACGTTTTCAAAAGGCCGGGGCGAGACTCGAAATCTGTCACTAATTTAAAATTTCGGCTCACGAAGAATCTCCAAAACTTCTTAAATATTTGTTTTACTTTTCTAAAAGGCGTAATCGATAAGAATTTTTACTGGGGCATGAAGGAAAAATATTATTCAATAAAATAATCGAAAAATAAATAAAGAGCATCAAAAAAATAGTTGATTTATGAATTTTAATCAAAATCTTTGGAGCTAATTTTGAGAAAATCAAAAAAAAAAAAAAAAAACTGAAAAAGTACATCAGTATCACTTATTAGCCGATTTTATTCAAAAACTTATTTTCACCTCTTGGGGTGACCAACTCAAATATAAAATTTCAATCTTCTAGCTCTTATCGTTCCTGAGATATTTAGTTCACAGACTGACAGACACACAGACCAATTTGAGGGACCTACTTTTTTGGACTCAGGGGATCTCAAAACTGTATATCCATGAAAATCTCGACATCAAATTTTTGACATGATCGCAATACTTTCTATATTTTTCATATATAGTGTAAGAAAAAAAAGTTGGAGAAATTTTCTGTTAGAGAGAAATTCGTAAAAGATCATTTAGTGATTTGGGTTGTCTGGGTGGCCTAACTTTCAGTAATTTAAAAAATAAAAATAAATTGTTTCCGGGATAGGAAGCAAAAGCGAATTTTTAAGCTATTTTTATATTTTTTATGAAATAGGTCTGCACAATCGACCTCGTATAATATCTGACAATTAATTGGGAATTGGCGTACAAAAAAATTGAATCTCTATATAATAAGAAAAGTATTAAATAATTAAAATATGATTTGCCCAATCAAACGCAAACTCATCTCTCAAAATTGTTATCTTAAACGATATATTACTCTCTTAATTGCAGTCTATATGTGCGTTGATTGAAAGGAATTACATCTTTTTACTTTCTCTTACCTATGTATATATGTAATATATATATAGAGAGAAAGTATTGGATTCATGTCAAAAATTCGATGTCGAGATTTTGATGGATCTTCACGTTTTGAGGTCCCCTGAATCCAAAAAAAGTGGTTTTCGCGACATGGTCTGTCTGTGTGTGGGTGGGTGGGTGGGTGGGTGGGTGGGTGTGTGTGTGTGTGTTCAATTTTAAGCATGAAGGAATTGAGCTACGAGGTTGAAATTTTATATTTTAGTTAAACACCCCCCGGGACCGGAAAAATAAGCTTTTAATCAAAATCGGCCAAAGAGTACTAGTACTTTACTGATGTACTTTTTCAGTTTTTTTCGATTTTCTCAAAATTTGCTCCAACGATTTTTTTTTAAAATTCAAAAATCAATTATTTTTTAGATGCTCTTTCAAATGTATATTCTCATTTTGCGATTGAAATCTTCTGAAGACCACTTTACTCTTGTATTTCATAGGGAAGATAGGTGAAATGGTTGCCATGGTAACAAAATATAAATATTTTCCCATACTTATAAATTTTACATCTGAATTCATATGTTCCGTACTGTCATGTCGGGAACTAAATATATGTCGACACAAAAAATCTGGTGTGACAAGCACAGAACACAACTTTCGATTACCGAAGGTAAGAGAAAGTTGTGTGCTGTGCGCCAGTCACACCAGATTTTTTCAAACAGGCTCTACATAGTTCATACTTTTCTTTATTTGTTTAAGGCCTTTTTAAATCCCACATACTTTCAGGGCCGGAACTACGAAATTTTTTAGGGGGGGGGGGGCAAAATATAATTTGCCGCCCTCTCAAAATTTTTTTAAACAAAATTCATATCATTTTACTTTTTTTTTAGTAAATTTTTTCTTTAATTGCCGCCCCCTGATATCTGCCGCCCGGGGCACATGCACCCACTGCCCCCCCCAGATCCGGCCCTGCATACTTTGATTACTAAATCACTTTCCCTTTCTTTATTTATTTTTTAAACTTAGTCAATTTCCTTTTCTTATTATCAAGTCATAGAATTATTAGATTTTTTTTTTTTTTTAATTAAAAATCAAATAGACTTTTTTATTATCTAGAATGAAAAATGCATATTTTAGTGTATAAAAAAAAGATTTCAATTGGCTTTAAAGCCCCAGCCAAGGCCGTTAAAAATAAATTTGAAATAAGGTTAACTCGCGGATTATGTTAATTCCATTTTATTATCAAATAAGAGAGAAAGAGCAAATATTATTAATCAAAAAGAATGATATAACTTTCTTTGTGAAAGCCAAGTCGAAAATAAATAACATCTCTTATTAGCATAGAGGATCGGTAGACACTGACATTACATTTTAAAGGTAAATTATCTATCTAGGGAATATAATGTGAATCGGCTGATTGATTATCCATTCATTTCCTGGTCTGTCCGTAAGTTAATGATTTTAATAAGCGGCGCTCGAGGTCATTTTATGCCCACGGTTTTACTTCACGGTCCGTCGACCCAGAAAGGCTTTTTGGCGCCCACTCGAGAAAAGGTCGCGCATATTTTTTTTATCAGCCTGTAGTAGTAGTGCAGCTGCGACCGTGCGAAGAAGCGATGGTTTGGAACCGCCAGGTTATGGTGATCGGACAGGAGATGCCATCTCCAAGGCTGAGAACAAATCTCCATCTTCATCTTCCATCTCCTCCAGGGCAGAAACCTCACCTCTAATTGCTAAGTCAACAAATATATATATAAATACGTGTGCTCTCTTTCTTAAGTCAACGATCCATGCTTGTTCAGGTTCACAGATAGCATCATCAACAACATCATCATCATCATCATCATCATCTACCTATAAAATCCTCCGAATTTATGGGTTATCTGATTTCGGATTAAAAGTCATCTAGATTTAGAGATTTTATTTATTTTTTTCTGCTTGGCATTCTTATTTAAGTTCTTCCTTAAAAAAATTCCGTGAGAAAAATTTGAATATTCGCGTAAATACAATATTTAATTGAGACATTACAAGTCAATGAATCTTGACCTTGCTTTATATTATTTTATAGTAGATAATTTTACATAATTAATTTTATTTATGATTGTTATATATTTGAATAAATCGACTAACAATGTAAGGGGGCGGGGAGGGCAACAAATCATGAGGAAAAATGAACTGATTTGTTTTTTAATTCATCCAGATTAGAAAAAAAAATATCAAAATTATTTTTTGAAAGGCCTAGATAAAAAAAGTAAAAAGATGATATAATTCACCCCAGTGTAAGCGGGTTAATTATATCCTACTTTTCTATCCAATGAAAAAAAATCCATCAAAATTCGGCAAGGAGTTCGAACCATTTGAAATTAAGCTATGTGTTTATGGGAGTTTTGAAATCTTCAAAAATAAATTCCGCCTCAGTCGACATTAAAATGTTCCTATCCCTTCTATGATATTTGCTAAATATATTTGCAGAATAAGCAGTTGAAACGTTGTGCAGTATTTATATTTTTAATAAATAATATGGTCTATAATTAAAAATTGCCCTAATAATAATAATTCAAACCACAAAAGCTTTAATAAACATATAGAATATATTATAAATTTTAATTCAAACGGAATGCTCTTATTTTTTAGTAAAAGAATTAAAAAAACATTATTTTGTGCTTTATTAGGGGATGGGGCATTAACCACCCCCCCCCTCCCCCCCCGAGTTAATGGATTCCAACATCTGCCCTTTTAAGAAAATGTGAGCCTTCACTGCGAAATTACTCTCAAAATAATTTGTATAAATTAATAAATAATTATTTTAATTTTTATTTATTTTGAAATTTTATTATAATTTTCAACCCTTAATCCACCCCTGTGTAAAAATGTATTCAGGGAACATGATTAACACAAATATAGGCCGTATCAAATGAATATAATGGTAATTGATTTAAGGAAAGAAAAAAAATGAAAAAAGTGAACTAATTTTTTTTTCATTGACACCTACACTCCCCCTCCCCCTTCCATCAGCTTATATTCTCCCTCTACCCTTGTTGATATACAAAATATTTAATTTCATATTCAAAAGAATCGTTTTTCGCAGTCAAATTATTTGTTTTTATGATGTTTTTTTTTCAATGATAAAATGCATATTAATTACCTTTAATAAGACACTCACGAGGATGGGTCGACTGACGGGGAGGCCAGGGTGAGTAACACTATATTAATAATTCACTTTTATTCACTTAAGACACAAGTTAAACAGAGAGGAGCTCAGCGCCTGCCAGCAGGCCACGCTCTCGACTGACGAGAGACTCGACTCTCTCTTTGTATCGGAATAAAAATAAATGAACATAGCAATTCCCTTTTTATTTAAAAATAAAAAAATATCTTTTGCTCTAATCTTACTCTATTTAAAGATGGATAAAAATGACAACAAGTGATTTAGAATATTCATAGGTCTTTCTTAAATAATCAACCCTTCATCTCATCACCGCTAATCAACCCTTATTATAATAAAATAATTATCAACGCTATTTTTTGAATGTTTTCTATTTATTTGACTTCGGTTTAGCTAAAATAAATTTAAAAAATATTTTTTTCAATTTTTCAACCCCTAATCCAATCCTATTAAATAAAATAATTAACGGTGTTATTTTTTTGAATTTTTTCTATTTATTTGGCCTCAGTTCAGTTAAAATAAATTAGAAAAAAAATTTTTTTCAATTCAATTTTTAATATTTATTTGGCTTCAATTACAATTAAAATATATTAATAAATCTGGGGAGACTAAGCACATTACAAAACTTCATATTCAGTGTAATAATCATTTTGCTCTTTTTTAAGTTCCCTATCCGTATGCAGTGGCGTAGCGAGGGGGAGCAAGGGGGGTCATCATGCCCCGGGCGCTACTCACAAAGGGGCGCCAAATGGTCCTCAAAACATAAAATCTGCTGGATAGTTTTATTATAATTATTATAATTGATTTCTGGAAAATATATTTTAAATTTGATACCAGTGTAATATAATAATTTTGTATATTTTACATACAAAATATTATTTTCGAATGGGGGAGGGCGCTAAAAAGGTATTGTGCCCCGGGCGCGAGTTAGGCTCGCTACGCCACTGTCCGTATGGCCTTTTATATGCAAATAACGCATGTCTCGTAAATATTTTTATACCGATTCTATATTTAGGTCCTTAATGAATTTATCTAACTTTAATTTATAAATGTACTTACCAAAATGTAGAAATTGGAACGGCTCAGTCCTGCTATCCATTAAAAGGCAGCTCTGCTAAGAATTAAGTCAAGTGGTTCATCGTTGTCTGAGCCAAAGAACAACTTACAGCAGTAATAGTCGAACACTTACAGCAGGCCAAACTAGAAAAACAAAAAAAAAAAGCTAATTAGTAAAAATATTTTTGAAATCAATAATAATTGCAATAAATAAAAATAAAATTAATATCTAGAAGCATCAAAATAATCGAAAGGTATCGATCATGGACCTATAGATCTATGAAAAATTAAAATTAAATGACAAGAAGAGTTTAAGGTTTCTTCTAACAAAGTAAACACCAATGAGCCATTTTATTAAACAATTGTTCCCCCATCAAAATCGCGCAATTGATCATACTAATGATATCCGTTGATGCATGAAGAGCATGCATTTCCTCATTATGTAGTTTCCGCCTATCATGCTTATTTATTTTAAGGCCGCAAAATATCGAGAATAAAATATCTTGAATTAAGAAAAAAAAAGGGGGATGAAGTGAAATGAAAATTGAAGAAAGAAAAATGCCAGTAAAAAAAGAGGGGAGAATATAATGCAGAATTTTAATCTTAAACCAAAAATATCTTGCATTAGAAATAAGGATTAAAAAAAAAAAACTCTATTTGATCAAATTAATAAAGTATTTTCAAAAAGGCATATAAATATTCGGTTTTGGTTTTTATTTTATTTTATTTAAAGTTTTTCGGCATTGAAATGCCATTTAGACCTCGTTCCTATTTATTACAATTGATTAGTCGCCAATTCAATTTTTGTCGCATTAGATGGGATGCGAAGCCCTGACCCCTTTCACAAGAGGCAGGAACTCTACAACTGTGTACGGTTGCCGTGTTCAACAAAAATTTTATATTCGAATATTCTCGTTATTAATTTTATTTTTTCCCCTTTTAAGCTCTCAGCTGTTTTCACAATACATTAAATAAAAATATGACTTAATAAAATCCGAATATTATTAAATAAAATTTAATTAGAAATAGTATAAATTCCCTAATTTTATTAAATAAGAAGTTAGTCAATAACAGCCGAGAAATAAAGAAAAAAAAAAACAAGTTAGTCAATAAAATATAAATATAAATACCGTATTGAAAGAAAAAATCTGGTGTGACTGGCGCACAGCACACAACTTTCTCTTACCTTCGGTAATCGAAAGTTGTGTACTGTGCTTGTCACACCAGATTTTTTGTGTCGACATATATTTAGTTCCCGACAGTACGGAACATATGAATTCAGATGTAAAATTTATAAGTATGGGAAAATATTTATATTTTGTTACCATGGCAACCATTTCTCATATCTTCCCTATGAAATACAAGAGTAAAGTGGTCTTCAGAAGATTTCAATCACAAAATGAGAATATACATTTTAAAGAGAATCTAAAAAATAATTGATTTTTTAATTTAAAAAAAAATCGTTGGAGCAAATTTTGAGAAAATCGAAAAAAACTGAAAAAGTACATCAGTAAAGTACTAGTACTCTTTGGCCGATTTTGATTAAAAGCTTATTTTCCCGGTCCCGGGGGTGTTTAACTTAAATATAAAATTTCAGCCTCATAGCTCAATTCCTTCATGCTTAAAATTGAACACACACACACCCACCCACCCACACACAGACAGACCATGTCGCGAAAACCACTTTTTTGGATTCAGGGGACCTCAAAACGTGAAGATCCATCAAAATCTCGACATCGAATTTTTGACATGAATCCAATACTTTCTCTCTATATATATATTACATATATACATAGGTAAGAGAAAGTAATAAAATTAAAGCGTAATATTAATATAAAAATCTCGGATAATTAAGCGTGCCAGAAATTAAACCAATTTTAACGGGCAAAGAGAAATAAAAAATAAACGAAGAGAGGGGAGGGTAATCAATCTTGAATTAAATGTGAAAATAAGTGAAATACCTATAAGTTTATATAAAGTTATTATAACCATCCGATAAGAATTAACTACCCTAAAAGATATTTATTAAGGAAAAGTAGAATGGCCTTTAGTTTTGTATCTCAAAAAACTTAGGCATTTAAGAATTTTTCGTTGCGGTTTTTATTAAATGAACGAAATATATTAGATATTTTTTAGTTTTTCATGACTAACTAGTCGTAAAGCCCGCCTTTGGGGTATAGCCAATTTAGGATATTTCTTATAAAAACTCCACTCCGGTTGAAATCTCTTTCAAAAATCTCGTATATTTTTCTCCCTGTCACTGGCCAATCAGAAACAACATACAAAAAAGGGGAGTTCCTCCCCTAATCTGGATTCATCATAACCACCACCTCTGGAAAATTCTCTATCAATTAAAAAAAAAAAAACAAAAATTCGTCCAATAGTTTAGGAATGCATATAGGACACGCACACACATACACATTTATTTTTATATACACGTATATAGTTTAAAAAATATGATACTTTAAATTTATTTTAGAAAAATTAAAAAATTTTTTTTTTAACTAAAAATGAAAAAATTATTTTCATTTATTAAATATTAATTAGACTAATTAAATAAATTAGGAAATAAAAATAAATTGTAAATAACGTGAAAAAATAGTCCACCAAAATTCCAAAACAAGCTTACAGATTGGGTAAAGCAGCCACGACCTTAATCCTCTTAGCATTGGGTCCAATGGGGGGGGGAGGTTGTTGAACCCCCAAATCCCCCCCCGTGGCTACGCCTATGCCTCTTAGCAATAATAAGTGAACTGCTTGAGCTCTTACTTCCCTTTTGAATTGTTATATTGCCGCTTAGATTTCATATCTACTAGTAGGAGGAGGAACTCCCATTAAATTTTGGTAAAATTATCTTTTTTCATTAAATGTTGAATAAATAATTATGATTTAAGGATTGTCTTTAAAATCACCTTCATGGGAATTCATTTTGGATAAACAACGCAACAAAAAATATCATTTGGCTGACGATGAGAATAAGGTCCTTTTTTTTAAAGCTTCTCTCTCTTATATTCCAGGTTACTTTTGCTCTTTCGCAAATATCAAGAGTAAAAAAAAAAAATGAATTTAATGAAATGAAAATTGCATCAATCGGCAACGAAAAATAGGAATTATATTTGATTTTAATATTTGCTAACATTTTTTCATTAATCACTTTCGTATCAAATACGTTTTGTTATTCAAGTAAAAGAGCTCGTTGAAATCGAGTTAAAGAGTTATAATAATATTATCTTAATGTTTATTAGTAAGTTGGAAAAATAGATTATATGAATAATTCATGTAACCTGGAAATATATAATAGGGTTTATGTTTATTCTAAATATCATTTATATTATAATTATTTAGATAAATGAAAAACTTTTACTCAAAAAAAAAAAGTGAATTCAAAACAAGAAATGGAAACGATTGTAGGAAGCAAAGGCGTAGTTATCCCATCCCATTGTTTATATGAATAAATTTTTCGATTAGGCTTGAATTTAAATTGATATTTAAAATTTTTCATAAAAAATTTTATTTATTTTAAAAACATTGAAGGAAAAGAAAAAAATCTGGTGTGAATGGTCGCACCAGATTTTTTGTGTCAACATATATTTAGTTTCCGACAGTATGGTACATTTGAATTCAAGATGTAAAATTCATAAACATGGAAAATATTTATATTTTGTTACCATGGCAACCATTTCTCCTATCTTTCCTATGAAGTACAAGAGTAAAGTGTGCTTCAAAAGATTTCAAGGCAAAATGAGAATATATATTTCAAAGAGCATCTAAAAAATAATTGATTTATGGATTTTAAATCAAAATCGTTGGAGCGAATTTTGAGAAAATCGAAAAATTTGAGAAAGTACATCAGTAAAGTACTACGTAGTACTTTTTGGCCGATTTTGTTCAAAAGTTTCGTGTCATGTGCCAGGGATAAATTTCAACCTCCTAGCTCAATTCCTTCAAGGTTTAAATTGAAAACAAACACAGACAGACGATGTTGCGAAAACCACTTTTTTGGACTCAGGGACCTCAAAACGTGTATATCCATCAAAATATCGACATCGAATTTTTGAGATGAATCCATTACTTTCTCTCTATATATTACATAGGCTATATAGGTAAGATAAAGTAAAAATAATTACTTTATAGAACGGAATATCTGTTTGGGCCCCCTTCCTTCTCTCCCTTAGGAACATTTCAAACCCAACTTTAAAGTTATATATAATTATAGTGAAATGACTATCAAGTCCTCAACTGGTATCTTTGTTAAGTTCAGCCAAGTTTGCGATGAAAAGGGCAAACTAGAATCTGACAGATGCATAATGAATTCGACCTTTGAAAAATTTCTTTTTTTTTATACGTATAAAAATTGATTTAACGCTCTGCTACTATTAATAAAAATGGTCAATGAAAGTTGCAAAACTTTTTCGCTCTTTTTAACCAGCGCTACCTATATTATTATTATTCGAGTTATTAATTATAGACCACATTTTGTATTAATTATTAGGTCTATTAGGGAGGAGGCGATTAGCCGAGGGGATAAAGCAGTTAAACTTATAATCCTGAGTTGAAGACAACTCGAGTTCAAATCCACCGCATGGAAATAAATGATATCCAACTATTTGAGATGCCTCCTCCTGAGGAAGGGAACGGGAACCCATGAATTTTTTTTTTTTAATTCGTTTAAAGTCTTTTTAGGCATCTGAGGCCTTTTAGACCCCGTCCCTATTTATTTCAATGGATTGGTATCCAATTCAATTGAAATAAATTTTGTCGCTTGGGACGGGATGCTAACCCGCGATCCTTGGTACCCCATGAAAGTTACTCCTCAGAGTAACCACAACGTGTCAGGTCTGGCACTAATACTGAAGACTGAAGAGACTTATTAAAAATATAAATACTGTACAGTTTCTGCAGTCGTTTTCAAGTAATGTGCACTTGCGCCGACTCAAGTAAACTAACTATATTATTTTAAAAAATCTGGTGTGATGACCATACAGCACACAATTTTCTCTTACCTTCAGTTAGGTAATTTTAAGTTGTTGTATGTGCTGTCACAGTGGGGCAGATCTTTTTTCCGTCGAGATTTATTTCGTTTCCAATAGTAAATTAAAATTCAAGAGGTAAAATTTATAGTCATAAAAAAATATTTATATTTTGTTAAAATTTTGCAACCATATCTCATATCTTTAGTTTTGCGTTTTAGTGGGGTAATTAGCTTAAATATCAACTCCAGAGGCCATTTATTTCACCAGCATATAAGCTACTCACCAATATTAATACCTATTAAAAAAATATAATTTAATCAAGGCAAAAAATGATTTTTTTATTTTGAATCTGTTAAAAAAATGTATTCTTTTGTTTCAGCGGACGGAGGAACATTCAATTCCAATTGCGGTACGAGTACATCGAAATCTCGAGTTATCGGATGATAAACTTTATATTATCACATGCGGCAAGGGCGGTTTCCGAAACACGAATAATCAAACCTCACTTGTCTCACTCGCCTTGTTCCACAATGGACGAAAAGTTCCAGAGTCCATTTATGGACACCCATACACACTACGAGCAGAAATCTCCAAATATGACGGTAAATAAATTTTAAATTTGATATCTCTACCGCAGATTAAAACATTTTTTTTTTTTACATTAAAAAAACATTTCACAAGTCATTTGAACATAATCTCGAATGAATACGGACAAAAATTTAATTCCTTTAGTCGGAGCGAATCAGACAATATTAACATGAGCAAATATTTAATTTTACTCAAATGATATAAAAAGAGCGGAAATATATAAAAAAAAAAAGTAAAAAAGGTCATTTTTGTTTAGTGATGTCTGACTTACGTTGATTAAATATGAAATGAAATTAATGAAAAAAAAAAAATAGTAATCTTTTCATCAAATATGATATTTCTGATTAATTAAAAAAACTCTTTTGGCACGACTGACCTTTTTACTTTTTCTAATTCGGTTATTGAGATTACTCTTCTTATGATCAATATAGGACTTATATAGCCAAAATCAAAATTTCAAAAGCAAGAAAAACTACAATATATCTTCTATTATATAAAAGACAAAGTCTGTCTTTATTTATTATTATTTTTTTTTTTTGTAACGCATTTGACATCGAAACTACTGGAACGATTTTTTTTTTTTAACACTCACACTTTTTTCCCATTCACACTCACATTCACACAGTCTTTTCGGCAACTTAAGCCATATAACTTTATACGATACTCGTTATTTGTAAATATATCCATTGGGGGTCCAGGCATTCTTATTTAAGACATTTGGTATCAAAATTGCTTAAATAAAATCATCGGACTGCCTGGGATCCGAACCCTCGACCCTTGGTATACAAGGTACCAATTACGCCAAGCCCGAGGGCGGAACGATTTTGGAGTTATTTAATATGTAGAAAAAAATTTCTCTTTTTAGGCAAGCTTTAATTCAGATTAGAGATAGGGAACTCCTTTTTCAAGAGGAACTCATTTTAGCAGAATAGAGGTTGAGAAACTCTCCTCTTAGGAAGTATACGGTAAATACCTAAAAATTAACTATTTCAGAGAGAGGTTCTGCCCCCTTCCCCTCTTGAAAATGAGTTTCCTTATTTTTCTTTCGATTTTAAAAAATTTGCCGAAAAAAAATAATGAATACTTAGAGAAAGCTTGAGGAAATAAGATTTTACAATAAATAAAATCGCTAAAGAATACTAGTAGTTTTCTTATGTATTTTTTTTTCGATTTTCTCAAAATTCGCTCTAACTAAAGTTCATAAATCAATTATTTGTTTGATACTCTTGAAAAGGTATATCTTCATTTTGCCCTAAAAAGTATTTAAAGGCCACTTTACTCTTCTACTTCTTAGGAAAGAAAAAACATTTGCCATGCTAGAATAATAGAAATATTTTTCTATGTTTATAGATTTTACATCTTGAATTCTAATGTATTATACTTCCAAACCGCGTTCTAAAATTCATGAATGAGATTCATACTTGATAACGTTATGCCAAAAAGTTAATTAACTAATCAAAAAAATATATTTTATCAAATTAAACGATAATGAAAAGTGAATTTCTAAAGTAAATTTTATAAATAGTCGTGGGCGAGTCGCAATGGCTATCGTTTTATTGGAAACCCATCTTTCTTACTTTTTTTTTTTTTTTAACTTCGTAACAAAATCAATAAACCTCGAAGACAAACATCCAGTGAAATTCCTCACTAGTTTTTCGGTTACATATGGCGAAACCTGGACCAGGTATTAGCATAGAGTTGTCACGTTTCCATCAAAAAGTGTTTTTATTTATAATCGTTCCGCACTAGTTGAATCAAAAGGGGCTTTCAGCTTTCAGCCTTTCTTGTTTTGACTTTTTCCTTTTACTCATCAGCTGGCTGTCATAAAACGGGTGCCAGCTCCGGAATATTGCAAATTATACAACCAATAAAAGTAAACTTATTTCCACTAATTTAATTAAAAATTCATTAAATTAATTTAACCTTTCTTGATGGTAAATTTATTAAGTTTAAACTTTGTATCTTTAAGGTTGTTCCGGGGGTGAATGACCGTTAAAGAAAATTCTCTACTTCTAAAATTGGGAATTGAAATTAAAGAAAAAAGCAAGGCAATTTGTTTAAAATCAGAAGAGAAATTGAAATCATTAATTATATTTATTTATTCAAAAAAACTGATTTTTCAGCCAGGGGAAGTCTAACTTCTTCAAAAGAGTGCACGGATATAATTTTGTAATAAAAATGTCAGCGGTACCCCAACGTGACTAAATTATCTCTGAAACTATAAGAGCTAGAGCCTGAAATTTTTTTTTTATTTTGTAAAGCATTTTAACAAGCATTCAGCGACGAAGCCCTTTGCCTAGACCCAAGCCCGACGCTAGTATTATATTAATAGTACTTATTTTACTAACTACAGTAGAACCTCGATAAGTTAAACCTCGCTAAGTTCAAAACCTCCGTAAGTTAAAAATTTTTTCAATTCCCTTCCCTTGACAGCGTAAAACCTCTATTACTTAAAAGAACAAAACCTCTGTCACTTCAACAAATATTTTGAG